>JBAGKJ012536391.1:0-12585 GCA_037179465.1 Phronima sedentaria | reverse complement strand
ATGTGTGCCTTTTTAAATAGTTTTTATTTGTTTGCTTGATATCAAATTCAATTTGCAATTATTTTGCTTGTTTGCTGTACCTCCGTCGAAGTTGTTGTTGTTGTTGTTGTTGTATCAGCTTATTGAGACTTCAGTCTTCGACTATAGTCTCATGTCTCTATATCTGTTGAAAGAGAGCAAGAAATTAATATACAACAAAAGTTATATTTAAGGAGAAAATCCTAAAAACATTACAAAAATATATCAGATTCATACAAGAGAACAAGATTATATATACACTAAATCAAAATGAAAATCCTATGAGGAATCATAGACCATTCTAAGCCTAAATAAAGAGTTTATAATCATCTACAAGCACGTATGAGAAAGCCATCCAGCTATTCCACGCTAGAGGTAGATTGTACGAATAAGTTTATTCAGCACACCCCCCAGCCCCAGCAAAAACCAAATCTCATGACTATGCATCCACTCAAACTAGGCAATGTGTATACAAAAAAAAAATTGTGAAATCAAAAGCACTAAAATATTCCTAAATAAAACATTTCACCTTAAAAGGTTTGTATAAATATCAATGAAAAGAGCTAAAACTAGTTCCCACAAAAAATATACAAGATAACCACATAATTAGTAATAAATCTTACCTACAAAAAAAAATCAATGTGATAATTGATATGAAAAAGATGTCAAAGGCCGGAAAGGAGGATTAATATTCGAACCTGGGTGGCTCAAGTTAGAATATTTTACTTTTGAGGCTATTTGGGGACATTTACATATATTAAGGGACACTTCAAACATAACTCCAAAAGAGCTACTTACTATAAGTTATATTTGAAGATATTAGCACAAAAAAAAACTAAGACTCTTTGACATACTGACACAAAGGACTGCTCTTGTGCAAAAGAATCTCAATTAAAACTCTTACAATTTATTCCCTACCTACAAGATTATACAATTAACACACGGTGGTAAGCTTTAATCAAGAAGTTTGCTGCAGTCTGGCTTTTATTATATTATCTCTTAAAGGGTTAGTAATTACTGTCAAAATAATAATTATAAGATGTGTAATTTATTAATTTTAGCTAAATACTCAGACACCTCACGAACTATACTATGTTGAGTTAATTCACTGAAATTTCCTCCTCCAAGGAGGTTCTTAACAGACATACAAACATTTAGTTTTTGGAGATTGGAGTACAGTACACGACGGTGGTTGGTATATAACGGGCACTGAAGTAAGATATGAGGCACACTCTCTACATTCCCACATCGACAGAGAAAAGAAGAAGACAAACTAAATCTATATCTATGTTGCAGGCTATTGACATGTCCTATTCTAAGTTTTGCAAAAACAGTCTCAATGGTGCGATTTACGTTGCAGGACCAAGACCAGAAACCAACCTTCTCTCTTATCAGTGTTAAGTGTTTACCTTTATTGGTCAATCTAACCATGTTTTCCCAGTATTCCTGCCATTTTTCTGTTAACTTAGGGGTTATAAAATTTAGCTGCTCTTTAGAATCTACGGGGGAATCCTCAATAGATACATTATTATGAGCAGCATTAGCAGCTAGATCAGCTAACTCATTTCCCCGTATACCTTTGTGTCCAGGAATAAACTGAATATATATATAATTTCTATCCGAAATATTAACAAGGAGACTGTGAATTTTAAATATGGTTGCCTGATAGTTTTTTGGGCAATGATTCATGATAGCTTGTATGCAGGACAAAGAATCTGTAAAAATAACAAGAGTTTTTCCCCGCACATCCATGACATATTCCAATAGATATTCAAGGGCCCGACAAATAGCATATAGCTCACATGCAAAAATACTCAGATTTGGTGATAATTTGTAGTTCTGCATAATTGTGCCAGACTCACTACCCATGATAACCACACCAGCTGTTGAAGAGGCAGGAGATTTTACACATGATCCATCTGTATATATTTCAATATAAGGAGCATACTCAGAGTAAATACTATTAAATAATTGCTTGGCTACATTATCAGATATACTCTCCACTTTTGTGGAACAGAAAAAAACCTTGCATATTTTATTTAGGTTGTACCAGGGGGGAAAAGGGGATAAAAGGGGTGAAGGATTATTAGGAGGCACATCAAGACCAAAAGAATGGAACTCATAAGCTGCTTTAATAATAGCAGGAGGTGACTTATATGTTGTCCAATTTTCAGATAAGAGATCTTGATATTTTGACATAATATAACTTTTACATAACAGTTCATTTGGCAACTCCATAAACTTACTAAAGAATTTCAAATTTAAATATTTTCTATGTAGGTTCAATGGCATAAAATTGCTTTCAACCTCTAGAGATAAAATAGGAGAAGTTTTATGAGCACCGAGAATAACTCTCAAACTAGCATTTTGAATGAGGTCCAATTTACGTAAGTTGGTATAGGAAGCAGACTTATAAAAAATTGAACCATAATCAACTCTACTTCTGATCAACCCAGTATATACTGTGGCTAAGGTTTTCTTATCAGCTCCCCATTGTTTACCCGAAATGCATTTAAAAATATTCAGGCGTTTTAAACAAGATATCCGTATATAGTCAATATGATTTTTCCAGGAAAGCCTGGGAGCATCAAATACCATTCCCAAGTACCTAAAACTATTTACATATTCTATAGGTAAATCATTTATCTGTAAATGAGGAGGTAAGATGAATCTATTATGAGTAAAAATCATGGCTTTAGTTTTGCTGGCATTAAGTTTTAAGCTCCATTTGTTACACCACTCAATAAAATCTAAAAGAAAACATTGCATTTTATTTCTTAACTCAACAAGGACTGAACCAGTAATATAAAAAAGAATATCATCTGCATATTCAGCTACAATGATGTCATCTGTACGAGGGATATCTGATAACATTACATTAAATAAGGTAGGGGATAGAATTCCACCCTGTGGGACTCCTGACTTAAAATCTTTTACATCTGAAATTCCTCCCTCAAACAAAACATTAAATTTCCTATTCAACAGATAATCCCTAATCCACTGGAGGAGTCTTCCAGCTATACCACATTGTTGCAGTTTATACAGTAGGCCAAGGTGCCATACTGAGTCATAAGCATTGCTCAAGTCTACAAAAACAGCAAAACAATATTGTTTATTAATTTGTGTCTCTCTAATGGCAAACTCTAATGTAGCTAATTGCTCCATGGTACTAAGGCGCTTACGGAAACCAGCTTGTGATGAGCTAAGACAGGAGTTTCTTTCCAAGGAAAAGTTTAATCTCTTATTCAAAATTTTTTCTAGTAATTTAGGGATGCAAGGAAGTAATGAGATTGGTCTGTAACTATTGCTCAAAGTAGGATCTTTACCTGGTTTGTGAATGGGGATTATTATAACTTTCTTCCAAGATGCAGGAACCTGGCCTGTACAGAAACTTTCATTTAAAATATTAAGAAGAAAAACCCTATATGATTCATTAAGATGCTTTAAAAAATTATTGTGGACACTATCATATCCTGGGGTAGTTGATTTTAGTTCGCAAATACATTTTTCAAGTTCCTGCAAAGAAATAGTTGAATTAAAATCAGTGTAAAATTCATCTGTTAGAGCTACTACTGTAGGCAGCAATAAATTTTGTGCCAGGTCAGAGTCATGCTCTGTAGAGCTATTATGTGCAAAAATATTTGCAATTAAGTTAGCTTTTACCTCAGGATCAGTAACATAGTTGTTATTATCATAGATAGGAGTAGGTCTGAAAGGCTTGTATTTTCTACTCAAAGCTGCAATTTTTTTCCAAATGATTTTAGAAGGAGTAGACACATTTATATCTGAACAAAATCTCTTAAATGAATCAATTTTAGCATTTCTAACAACTCTATTACATATTTTCTCTTTTTCTTTATATATTTCATAATTAAACATTGTGGGATGATTTCTATAATAATTTTTAGCTCTTTTTTTATCTTTCACGGCATTTTCACAATCTAAATTCCACCAAGGTGTTGAGTATTTAATAGAAGGGCACTCCTTGGTCATTTTAAAAATGTTATCGGCAGTATCTATTATATTATCTACAAATAAGTCATATCTTTCCTCAAGATCATTGAGGGAAGTATAAACTGGCAATACTGGAAGGGAGGAGGTAAAATTATTCCATAAATCATCCACAAAAATCCAACGTGGTCTACACTTACGAGAGATCTCTTGTAAGTTTATATAAATTTCAGTTTTGATAAGGAAATGGTCACTGCCAAGATCTTCCTCATCAATTACCAATTCGGATTGATTTAATAAATTGGCTGAAACAAAAATTAGATCTAAAGTAGAATAAGAGTTATTAGAGATATTATAATAAGTTTGCATGTTTCTCCTGGTTAGCAAGGACATATTTTCAAAATCAAAAAGTGAATTAAAAAGATTATTTCCAGTAGAATTTGCAATACAGGTAGTATCCCATAAGGGATGATGTGCATTAAAATCCCCTGAAATAATAAAATCTGAATTAAGTTGGTTAAAATAATGGCAAAATTCATCCTTACTAATGGTCTGGGACGGGTTGTATATATTAAGGATATCTAAGAATTTAGACCCATTAATCAAAGAAACACATTGAATTTCCAAAGACCCACCCGAAAAATAATTTAGGTCTTTTTTAATACAATGTAAATCATTTCTAATAAAAATAGCTGTACCGCCTCCTGTTAGAGATCTATGATTGAAAAAGGAAGTATAATTTATCAACTGAGGCTCTCTAGTTTCATCAAGCCAGGTCTCTGTAAGGCAAACTATGTGTGGTTTAAGTTCATAAATTTTCAATTTGAAAACAGATAATTTATTCTTAATGCTTCTACAATTCCAAGAGAAAACAGATAAATATTCAGCAGAGATCATGAATGCTTACCTTGTTTAGTCTTTTTATTGGGATTGTCCTTTGCATTTTTAGATTTAACATCTGGTAAAGCTTCATTTTCTGAGGTCACAGGGGAAGGTGAATGAGAGGAACTTGGTCTTTTAAATTGGGATGAACTATCAAAAGGAGGGAGGTTAATTTCAAAAGTACTATTAAATAATTCAATAAGTTTATTATGTGAAATTCCATCTTTATAAGATTTCCTACTAAAAGCAGAGGTAATAATTTTGACTAATCCAGTAATAAGTTTAACATCTATAGAGTTTTCCACTACAGTAGTTGATTCTTCAGTTTGGACTGCAGTATCTTTAAAATCAGTCTGACATGAACTATCAACCATTTTCGTGGGGGTTATACTATTCATTAAAGTGAGTGGAGGTCGTTCAATAGTGGAGGCTGGAGATTGAGTCTTATGCTTGTTTAAGGCATCTCTATAAGATAACTTTCCAAGCACTCTGACCCTCTCAACAGACTTAGCCTCCTTATACTTAAGGCAACCTCCATAACTTGCAGAGTGGTTTTTTCCACAGTTACAGCAAGTCATGGCCTCAACCTTTCCACTAGAGTCCTTATTAGGACACTCCTTTATGTTATGTGGTCCAGAGCAGGCCACACACCTAACTTTAAATTTACACTGGGAGGCATTATGGCCAAAACCTTGACAATTATAGCACTGCCAAGGTAAGCCAACGAAAGGTCTAACAGAGAAACTTTGATAGCCAATGGAAACACGTTTAGGCATTTCAGAAGAATCAAACGCAACTTTAACTGATAAAGTTGCTTGTTTATCCTTACCTTTAAAAATCCTAACAGCACTAATTACCTTACAGGAATCCACTTTCATAGAATCTTTCAAATCATCCAAGTTAATATCATGAGAGATAGGGCCAATCACTCCAAAACTTGATGTTTGATTCTGGGGTAAACTGCATTTAACATCTATGTTTCCAAGTTTTGAAACATTTAAAGCATTAGAAATTTTGTCAGGGGTGCAAAAATTGGTTTTAATAATTAGCAAATTTCTAGCTCTATTTTTATTAACATTCAGTATGCCAAAAGATTTAAAACAAGAGTTATCCAGGGATTTAGCAATCTGTAAATCATTATACAAGAAGTTTTTGGCAGTTTCAGCATTTTTTGGTTCAATCAGAAATACAGACTCAGTTTTACTATTATCACTGGACTTAGTAGAGGATTCCGAAGGTTCACGGAAACCAACAAAATCAAAAGGAGAATCAGGTTTGGGGACATGGGATCGTACCTGGGATGCCTCTTCCATCACCGCCATCAGATAATCTTCTCAGACATCTCATCAAATATCGTCAGCAGTTGATGGTTAAGGCTCATAACGTGCTGCCAGTCTGCATGAAGAAACACAAAGGAGAAAGCCTCTGCTTCTTCCCAAGGTTGCTCCATAGAGCAACATCGAGGTGAAACAGAGCAGCAATGAAAATTCTGGTTTTATTAGCACGTTTACAATTAAATAAATTTCAAAATTTAGAATTCAGTAGTTAATCAAACTCAAATAAAATACTGCCAAGGTCTCTATGCACAAGTCTCTTAAAAGTATTCAAGGATTCTGCTGTGACAGATTCACCAGAAAGAAAGTTCCACCAGTGTATCATTCGAACAGCGAAAGATCTTTTCCTAATCTCCAGTCTAGATCTGGGTAAAAATATTTTCATGGTATGCCCTCTAGTTACACTGTTAGATTCTAAAATGAAAAGATCATTCGGAACGATTGCACACTGATTATGAAAAATTTTCCACATTAAAACTAGGTCACTTCGCAACAGTCTTCCTTTAACAGAAAAAAGGTTAAGCTTCCTAAGTCTAGCAGCATAATCAAGACCATCTAGTTCGCGGATTTCCCTAGTCCATCGTCTTTGTAACCTCTCCATAAGTTTCATGTCACCAATGTATCCCAAATTAAATAAACTAGAACAGTACTCAAGCTTAGGTCGTATATGTGATTGATACAGATTCAGTATAAAGTCTTTGTCCCGATTTAGGGTACAACCAAGAATATTCGAGGTTAGGCCATTTAACATACCAACAGTTTTCCCTATATGGCTATGAAATTTAAGAGTTCTATCCACAGTTACTCCAAGATCAGAATGAGAAGTGGTAAATTCTATAGGAACCTGATTAATGCAATACGGTGATGCTCCCTCATAAGGAAGGGAACAGCCACCTGAGGTAATCCTTAAACATTTACACTTATTGGCATTCATTTTCAAGCCCCAAGATTCGCCCCTCCCAACTAAAACATTAATAATATTCTGTCCAAGTTCAACGGTTTGTTCAAAACTCTTTCCATCAAAAACTAAGTACATTTTAATGTCATCAGCAAATAATCTCATTTTACATTGCAAGTCATTGACAACATGGTTAACATATATTAAGAATAAGATCGGACCCAGGACTGAGCCCTGGGGTACTCCCGACAGCACTCTCCTATTAGCACTGAGCTTACCAGCTATTCTGACTTTCATCAATCTGTTTGTAAGAAAAACACCAATCCAGTCAACCAGCTCTGGAGCTATACCTATAAGACAGAGCTTTCGAAGCAAGACAGAATGACATACCCTATCAAATGCCTTTTGATAGTCGAAAAAGATTAGGTCAACATATTTGTAATTATCAATTGCCTCAGTAACATCATTATATGTCAAAATTAGTTGGTCTACTGGGGAAAATGCCGTTCGAAAACCAAATTGGTTATCAGATAACAGGTTATTTTCGTTCAAATAGATTGTGAGTTTCGATACCAAGATCCTCTCTAAAGTTTTGCAAACTACAGAAGTCAAAGAGATTGGACGATAATTTAGTGGGTCAAAGCGAGATTTACTCTTATAAATTGGCACTATAATTGATTCAAGCCACGCGTCTGGTAGTGTCCTTTCATTAAATGAAGAGTTGAACATAATAGTTAGTGGCTGTGACAAAACAGAGCTTAACTCCTTCAGAAAGTGAGGATGAATTTGATCTCCCCCCATGCTAGAGTTAATATCTAGATTATCTAAAACACGCTTGACCTCAACTTCTTCAATTGTAAAAATATTAAAATGGGAGCTACAAGTTTGATGTTCAGCAGGTTCGTTAGGCACAACTGAAACAAAAACACTGGAAAAACTGTCTGCAAAACACTCGGCCATGGCATGTGGGTCATCAACTAGTATATTATTCAACTTTAGTGGACCAATTGAGGGTTTACCAACTTTACGATGATTGATGTAACTATGAAAAAGTTTAGGTTTAGATTTAATTTCCCTTGCTAGATAGTTTTCATATTCCTTCTGAGAGTTCAAAGCATAGTTTTTAATTTTCAAATTTGCCTCCTGAAACAAATTCCAAGCCTGAACTGTAACGGGACTATACCGTCCATAAGACATTCTAAAAGACTTGTACTCATTCCACAAATGGGACTTATTATTTCTTAGTGGGCGTGGAGGATTAGTTTTCCATGGCACAGAAAGTTTCTTACACTCACTTTTAAGGGGAACAAAGGTCTCGATCATTGGCATTACTATATTAATAAATCGTTTGTATTGACATTTAATACCTAGAGTGCAAAGTTCTGCTATCCAATCTATCTCTCTTAAACATTGCTTAATCAGGCTGAACTTTGCCTTGTTCCAATTTCGCATCCTAGTCGATATATTATGCTCAGTATCAGTAAAGCCTGTATCTTGAAAAACAATCTCAACCAAGACAGCACCATGGGTACATCTTGGTAGGGGAGCTAAAACATTACAAGACCCAATTCTCTCTGTATTATTTGTCAAAAACAAGTCTAACACATTACCAGATGGAAAGTTAGTAGGTTGGTCTACAACTTGAGTAAGACCCAAGTCCAAGAACAACTCAAAAAATTGCCTATCAGAAGAAGACATATATGAATCAAATAAATTAGAGTCTGTCCATGATATAGAAGGTAAATTTAAATCTCCTTGAATAACTATTTCCTTATTACAAGCAAATTCCAATAAAAAAAAATTAATGCAGAATCTTCTTCAACACTGTAAGAAGGAGGGCGATATATAGTAACTATATAAAAATCATATTTAACTAAATAGATTATAATAATATTCTTGAGGTGACAATCAATGACAGAATAGTGTAAACTGCTCTTTATGTAAACTGCCACTCCATGCTTCCGTATATTACCTGGATTATCATTGCGAATTATATCATAACTGCCAATAGCCACATAAGAGTCTCCAATTGAGGAAACGAGCCATGATTCACATACACCTAAGAAATCAATCTTATGTTCTGTCAACAATGAGATTACATGGTTCAACTTGTTAAATAAACTATTCAAATTAACACAACATACAACAAAATTTACACTATATACAAGAATTTTATTTGAATAAAAATTTACTGGAAACCCTCACCAGCCTGGGTAGAAGGCTGGGCAGGAATCTCAGAGGAGTCAACACCTTGTATAACAATTGGAATAACGATAGGAATGGCTTGCTCAGAATTATCACTGTTATTACCTATTTCATCTCTAGGCCCATGCATTTCCCTCCTGGTAGCGCGCTTTTCTTTTAACTCCTTTCTCTGAGAATATGTAAGGTCTCTAGAAATATAAACATTCTTAAATGTGTCATGATTTTTAAGATTTTTACTTTTTGATAACAGATTAATTCGCTGAGTTTTGCTTTCCATCCGAATTCTATATAATTTGTTACCTGGATGAATACAAGTAACGTCACTGACTAGGATATCTTCCTCCCCAAGAAAAGTACAGACATCAGCAAAACTATTCGAAAATTCATTACTATTTGAAACATCTAAACCCTTGACAATCAAAGAATTTACTCTTTTCTTCCTTTCTTCAAATTCTCTCATTTCTACATAAAGGCTCTCTCTATTTATGCTAGTATTACCTTGTCCACCAACTTTTGATATATTTCAAAGTATAGTGCTTACCTGAGCAGACAACTGAGTTACAGTAACGGTTAAAGCCTTTATAGTCTCAAATAGCTGGGCAATATTGCAACCTAACTCCTTATTTGATACTGAAGCGGATCTAGATTCTGGGATGCATCTACATAAATTGCAAACAAATTTGATAGCTTCACCACCCTCAGCATTTATGCATTGAATAGTAGCTTCTCTAAGTCCCATACAGAGAGTGGTTGGGTGGAACCAACGACTGCATCTGTCACACCCAATACTAGAGACTTCTGCAACAATACCCTCACAGCTGCCGCATTTTACAGAATTACTCAAACCAGAATTAGTGTTATCATTGCTACTCCTCACCTGGGTCCAGCATCATCATCGGACTTTCGCCTCCCTGGAAGCATGTCCCTCCACTAAGGTCCTCCACCCGCGTGACATCTCCTTATGTGTCGCGCCATGTTTAGCAGACTGCCGTTGACCGCAGATGGGGCAATCTGCCCATTTCTGCCTGCACACCCTGGCCGGCTCCGGTGCCTCGAGTGGTGGTGGCGGACCCCCACCCACTGGTGCTACTGCACCTGGAGGATCCTGCTCCGTTCTCACCTCTCCTCTTACTCCACCATTGCCCTCCCTCGCCGTACACGCTCTCCTGTGTCTCTCGAAATTCTTTTTAACACCTCCTTCCCGCACCTCTCACATCTTTTGTTTCCTTCCCTTCCCACTCTTACCCCATCGCAAGTTTTGCTGTGGTTAATCATTGTATTTTCGATCTTGAAAATCTCACCGCAAGCTCCACATAGAACTTTCCTCTCGCCTCCTCATGCATTCTCTTTTGGTGTATCCTCAAACCTCCTCTCGACTTGCATCGCTTACCATCCTTCCCATCCACACACAAAGTCTTCCTCCGTTCTCTCTCTCTCTCACTATGTTCCTCTCTGCCTCTTCACCTGTTCTCATGTTCCCCTTACTCCTCTCAAACTTATCCAAATGCTCCATCCTCTCCTCCACCCATTTCTGTCTGCTGCCAGCGCTCCCACCTTCATCCAGTCGACCCCCGCTTCTTCTACAATCTTCTTCCAATATCTCACAGTTTTCCTTTTCCTTCCTGGACACTTTCCTATCCCTTCCAGCTATTCCATCCACCCTAAGATCACTACCTTAGTCAGTCTTTCCTCTCCCATCCGGAAGATGTGACCCATTCTCATCCATGCTCTCTTTTCAATTTTCCATGCAATGGTTTTCATGTTCAGCTCATTCCTGATGTCTTGCATGTTCATTCCTTTCCTCTGCATCTCTCTCAGTGGCGGTTCTGTCTTCCTGCTCCACAGGTATCTCACGCACTTGTCCGTCCACTGCTGCAGCTTCTTCACATCCTTTTTATACCATGTTCTTGTCGCGCAATCGAAGAGAAGAGCATTTTCTATGCAGGTCTCAAAAATTGTGGCCTGTCTTCTCTTCGATAACTTTGTATTCCTCAATCTGTTTTTCACCTTAAACCATAGCGTACCTGCCCTCTTCTTCCTGTTCTTAATATCCTCCTCCGGTCCTATCCATGTGCCTAACATTCTTATCTTCTTTCCTTCCTCACTCCCAAACTCTAATCTCTCTTCCTTATCGTCATTATTCTTCTCTTCGAATTCTTCCATAATCCTCTTAACTATTTCCGTTCCTTCCTCTATCTCATCTCTTCTTCCCACTATGGTAGTATCATCCGCAAAGAGGGACATTGTTACCACCCTACTTTCCGCCTCACTACTGTATTTTTCCCATAGGTCACCACTGGGAAACGCATTCCCCGGCTGCCATCTTATCCTCACTCCCACCTGTCTTCCCTCTCTCTCCGCTTCCTCTCTCCTTGCCTCCTCCGCTCTCCTCATAACCGCCTGGTGGTATATGTTGAAGAGTGTTGGGGACGTGGCGCATCCCTCCCTCAATCCTCTCTCCGGTCGCCAACTCCCACTATCCTCCCCTTTTCCCTTCACCACGTATGTCGTCGCCTCGTGTAAGTCCTGGAGAGTCCACAGGAAGTTACCCTTCAATCCATACCTCTTCAATATCCCCCACAGAGCTGGTTTATTTACTCTGGGGTAGGCCTTCTTCAGATCCAGCAACCTGGCCACTGGGTCACTCCCAGACACTTCTTCCTCACCTCTTCTCCTTCTTCTCTTCCTCAAATCTTCTGCATCTTCCTCCAATCTCACCATCACTTGGGTGGCATCCGCTGTACTCCGCCCTGCTCTGAATCCACTCTGGTTTTCATCGGTCAGCTTCATAAATTCAGCCCACCACCTCAGTCTCTCTGCCATCACTTTACTCAGAACCCTACTTCCCATTGCCAGCAAACATACTCCTCTGTAATTGTTTCTGTCATTCCTGTCCCCTTTCTTAAACAAGGGCACCATCTGTCCTATTTTCAGTTCCTCTTCCCACTTGTGTGCTCTATTCTCAAACATGAACTGTACCATCCTCACCAGCTCCGCTCTAACCATTGGCGGTGCCTCCTTTAGATAGCACAGTCTTACCCCGTCCTTCCCAGGAGCAGACTCCTTCATCTTGGCAACTGCTCTTTCAATCTCCTCTTCTTGAGGAGTTTCATTTAGCAGTTCCTCAGCTTCTCTCGCTTCCTCAGTCTCTCTTAAATCTCTTACTCTTCCCACCGCCTCTTCTATCTCCTCTGCTCCTCTCTCATACCTATCCTGAGAGACCTGCTGGAAGTGTTCTTTGAAGTCAGCTGTTGTTATATTGTGGCCTTCCGCTGCCTTCTTGTTCCTGTCTCCCAG
>JBAGKJ012525281.1:0-12601 GCA_037179465.1 Phronima sedentaria | reverse complement strand
ATAATCACTCTATGATAGGAGCATAACTTCCTAACCAAAGCGGTTGGGCTAAAGTATCATGACTAAATGGAATCCATCTAGGTTAGAACCCTAATTTCCATAGCAAAAACACTAGGTACCACTCAAGTTACAAAAAAAAATCAATTAACTTCTTAAACGGTTACAATTTCTTACCACATTACTCTTCTTTTCAAATAAACACAAGCCTATAATCTTATCTAATGTTTTGTAAAATTTGCTTCAATAAAAATTATTAACGAAATAATGAACTCTCACCAGTTTGCAACCAACTTCGTGTGAATCTTTTGTACCATTGCAGTCGCGACAACGCTCCAATGGCCTTTTTCGCTTAGAACCACGTATTTCCTTGTTTACTGGAAACGGAGGCCGGCCCACACCTTCAGTTGGTCCCATTTTCGAATACTGCACAATACCATTGCAAATAAAACGATAAAGATACATAAATAAGAAGTTTTAAAATATAGAAAATTTTGAACGCGTTTGACTTCGATAAACTATATTACGCAGATAAAAAATGTAATTTATAACCTCCAAATTCTTTTGTAGTACGTTCAACTATCGTATTCTGCTTAACACCTCATACCACCGGCTGTTACCGATACTTTTAACGGCATCACCGTGGCACATCGCTTCACAGCCCGTGGTTCGGAGGGATAAGCTAGTCTAACTGTTCTATAGCTGGGGCTTCACAGAGTGTTAACACCTCATACCACGGACTGTTGTCGGCTATTTTACCAGCGCCACCGTGGCACGTCACTTCACAGCCCGTAGTACGGAGGGTTAATTAACCTAAGTTTATATAATAATAAATATTAAAGTTACTGTATAATATTTGAGATTAAATAGCAGTATATTTATTGTTTGCACCTCTTGAGACATGTAGATACAGATTTTTTATAAAAGTGAAGCCCGTATTAAAATATATATTTTTTTAATACTAAACAGATTTGACCTACCATAGAGTATACTAGAACCTGGACATAACACGGAAATCGTCTAAAATCACTTGACCCCTCCTCCTGCAGAATATAGCTTTAAACTGGTATTGATTCATGGAAAATTTTATCTTTGCAGCCATGATGCAGGCTGCAGATGATATAAACAGGGTTTACCAGTGTGGAAACGATTGGAGGAGTCCCGGGGATACTCTCCTCTTCTTTGGATTCCGAAATATTTTCCATTTTAATCATAGAATAATTAAAATTAAGATAAAATAATAGTTTTTAATGTTATTATATAGCAAATTCGAGTGAAATTGTAAAAGAAGTAATGTTTCTTATATAGATTTATTTCCTTATTTGAAAAGGCGGCAGCAGGTTTAGAGTCATCGACGCAAATTATTATTATTATTTATTTCTGGTAACATATTCAATTTTGAAATTTATAAAAAATAGAATTTCTTACATTTTTTTTTGCAGTTCACTATCATATCTCATCTGCAGAAAACCGAAAAATATAAACATAGTATTCGCAGACTTATCTATATAGATCAACTATGTAAATTATATCATGTATCAATACTTAAATATAACATGTAAATACACTTATTTTACAAGCATACAAATGTCTTTTATATATTGCCTTCAGTATCACAGGGGTCAAGTGATAGCTCAGTGGGAAAAAAACATGACGGCGTGTCATGTCAAGGTTCTAGTAGTCATGTACCTGCCATAATAATGTATAATATAAAGCTAGTTGGATATTTTAAGAAGTATTGAAAACACAACAAAAATAAATATGAATTCGAGCTTCGTTAAGTCGATCATGTTAGAAATACAATAAAATAATACAACTACGATAAAATTACAATAAAAGCTAAATAAACTCACTATATAGTTGCAATTAGGTTTATGGCCTGTTGTAAGTGAGCATCCAGGGCAAGCAGCTCCTTTTGCAATGGCAGGCTCTCGTAGAGGGATATGGATGACACTCTCCAAACTACTCTCTGAAGAAAACTCAACGTCTCCCAAAGCTTCCGCAGGTGTCACAGCGGAAGGATCAATCTCCTGGAAATAAATAAAAAAAGCACGTTTCAAAAGTTTTTAACGAAAATAAAATACTTTTGGATACATAAAAAGCAAAAAACATAAAATAAAATAGCGCCCTCTTTAATATAGCCTCTACAAAATATTTACCTTTTAGCTTTCTTCTGAAACTCTCCGCTTTTCTTTTAGCTATCGTAATTAAAAATATCTCCATAATGTAAGTTCCAATGAAAAATGTCTCCATAATATGCAAGTTCTATTGATCATTTCAATGCTGGGCATATCTTAGTATCTTAACACCAAAACCCGAACAATTCCACGGTGATTTGTCAGCGCGTCAAAATATTATAGCAAAATGTCTTCGGAATGAAATTCCTTCAGGTAGAAATTTTCTCGCGGAAAACGGTTACGGATGCATAAATTGTTTTATTCAAACATTTAGGGGCCATACATAATGTATTAGTAAAATTTTAAGGTTGTAATAACTTATACACTCTGGTGAAACACTATTCAACATTAAACAAAATATGCAACTATAAATATATTCATTTAAATATTCAAATAAAATAAATTTTTAAATTAAATACTTCCAAATAAATAAAAAACGTATCAATTGCTAACCATTATGCCAGAAGAATCGCTGAAAGAGGTCCATGGAGATTTTTTCATTTTTTTTCTGGGCGAGGTATTCTCCGGCGACGAAGGTGGAGTTCTACAATATAGGGGCAACGGCCCCTGGCCCAGCTTTTTGCCGGTAATTGGATTTATTAGAGGAATTGGGGTGTTTAAATATGTCATTGAGTCAAGGTCATGGGAGTCGAAATAAAAAATTGCCTCATCTTTGTTTTTTTTATTTTTATTATTATCAATATGAATATTCATACAGTCTATATCAATTTCCATTCCTTTAGCTGAAGTATCTATTTCCTTATATCTTGACTGTATGAATTTTTTGAATTCTACTAAATTTTTAAATTTCAAAAATACGGCTTTTCCTTTATCTCCTTCATGAGATCTCATTCCAGATTCAGAGTTACTATGACTGTCAAAAAAAAGTATTTTCTTAGATTTCTGCTTAATTGCAGAAACATTTTTTTCGACATTTAGTTGGATGTTGCAGTTTCCCTTATTCAATAATTCTATTAAAGCATCAGCTAACATAGAGGAATTTTCACACCGAGGTCTAGGATTCTGCTTGTCTTTAGGATCTCCATAAATTTTGCAAATTCTCCCAGTTGAAATTTTATGAAATTTATTTTGAACCCGGAGTCTGATTTTGCTGACCTCACTGCAAAACAGCATTGGGAGATCATCTTCTGGGTGGTACCGTTTTGCTATTTCAGCATAGGCCAAAAACCCTTGTTTGAGTATGTAATTTAAATGATATTTATGGCTTATATCACAAAATTCTGAAATAAACAGAAATAATGCTGCATTCAGTTGACATGAATGATTATTACGATAATGTACGCCATTTATATTAATGGATGGCGTGAATTGAGAGAGATTTGCTTCTATCGCTTCTATGTTAGGAGCACTTACAGAAGTACTAGGATTTGTTGGCTCTGTTATGATCGGAGCTTCCGTTTCAACCTTTGCACATTCAATTGTTGGAAATTCGGAAATTTCTTCAATGTCCGTAGCCGGATTGTAGGCGTAAGATTCTCTAGTACCTACTAAATTGAAAATTACTGGGGAAAAACTAATAGTTTTGAAATTTCCTTCTATTTTTTTAAATATTTCATTTATTTTGATTTTCAAATCGCGTATGTTTTTAAATTTATAGACACATGCTCTTTTGAATAGTTTATTGATGCCATGACAGTCAAACATCAAATAAGAAGAATTTTTCTTTTCTATAGAAAAATATTTGTTTTTTATTTTCATCAATACTGTTGACGATTGTTTGAAAGCATCATCCAAACAAACATTGTCGAGTATATCTATGTTAAATATATGCTTGAAAATTCGAAATGTTTTTTTATTGAAATGATCAATTTTTAACGATGGTAACTTATTTTTATCTAAAATGTACTTATGAAACATAGTTCCATGAACTAATGTTTGATTAATACGATCTTTAGAAATCTTTATACCCAGTTTATTTTTGTGAAGGAATAAAATGCAACACGGTATACCCTGTTTGCCAATAGATTTCGCGTCAATTTTTATTTTTTTGGAATCAATGTTCATGCTACCAGAAATCTCGTTTTCAGTCATAATACACTCTGAATCTGAATTTTTAAAATTGGAATTTGAACGTGACTTTACACCCCAATTCCATATTTGTTTCCATACAGAGGGTTTTACTTCACCTGACAAATCTATTTTTTCACCACAAATCTCCTCTATTTTTGCATCTTTAACAGTTTTCTGTTTTACCTGTCAGGAAATAGTTTGTTATTAAACATATTTATTAAATTTAAAAAGTCATTATTAATATATCGAAATGTAGATTTATGTTCAGAATTTTTTTATTATACAACAGTATAATTATTTCTATTAACTAAGATAATAGCTAAAACTAATCGTACCAGTTTGAAAGTAAACCTCTAGAGTAACGCCAAGTAGAAAGCTCGCCTCCGAATTACCAATAGGGAAAGAATTCTCTACAACTAAATAGAAAATAAGACCTCTTTCCGGAATCAATTAGAAAATTATCCTTTCAACTATTATACGCCCTATCACTAACAAGAAATAGTGAGTGATTTATACGACGCGAGACCATCTATGCACTCACCAGACATATGCAGTATGCACCCACCACCATAGGTGATGAGCATAGGTTGAATTGTTATAATCCGTCAGTTTGTTTGAGCAAGCTGAAGGCGAGCGAGACACTATGCATTGATGGGACATATTCCCTCACCGCTATAGTTCCTGATCATATCTTGTAATGATACAATCCTTCACTCTCATTGAGCGAGCCGAAGGCGAGCGAGACACTATGTGCTCACTGGACATATGCACCCACCGCTGTAGTTCCTGAGCATAGGTTCCACTGTTTATATACTCCTTACTTCGAATTCAATCTATTTATAATGTATAAATATGCATTATAGAAAAATAAAACCAAAACCTTTGTCATATGAGTCTGTATCAAGAATACTAATTGGTTTATTACTTTTAGTAAAGGTTAAATTAATTTAACTTAGCGAGATTAAGATAACTGATGTATCATTGATATCCTCGCTGCAAAATAGTACAAAGTAAATACATTGTTATTTGATAGATAAATAACATTTTGAAAAGTGAGGAACTTGTATTCAATAGTTCAAGGGTGAGTATAATGCTAACCTAAAATTTGTGTTTTGACAGAGCTTTTGTAGAGGGAAGAACCAGCTATACAAACAAAATAATAATAATTGACGGAGGTTTATTTTTCAATTGGTTTAAAATAGGTCTTATATTTTCAAAAACCTTTTGGAGGGCTATTATCTAATTGGTACCATGGAGGCTTATATATATTTTCAAAATCAAGCGAAAAGGCTTGTTTGCGAACTGACCCAACTAATTAATTAGCAAAATTTGAAAATAGAACAGCGTATTTTCAGGATTACTGACTTCTTAGGTTAAGTTTTCAATAGGCTTCAACCATAGAATAAAATTTGGAACTAAGCTACAAGGATATTTGAATTGAAATTAATACATTATAACCAAAAACATATGATTTATGTTTTCGATCTAAGTCTAAGAGTGAATGGAAATAACTTATCATAAATTTGCAGCTATATACTGTTTATTTTGCCGAATATTCTTTAGTACTCTTGCATGAGGGTAAAAATACACTCAAATTATTTAATTGAAACCATTTATTTATTTTTATTTGATTAAAATTTCTATATTACATTTATAAAACATTAAAAATATAAGACTTGGATATGAGAGGATTCGATATGAGACTTGGATTTTTTATTTATTTTAAATTTATGTATTATATATTGTATAAATTTCGAACAAACATGAATGCCATGTTCCACTTTTTAATCCGCACCGTTCTTAAATAAATTACAAAATACAAATATCTCAATTTTTATTTTTAAATTGTATGTTTTGAAGATCATCTTCTACCGTATTTTTAAAACCAATATGATAGATCTAATATTTTATGCATATGACTAGAAATCTCGGGAATTTCCACAAATGCGATTGTCTTTTAATTTATAGCAAATGGACTTGAAAATTCTATAGGACAAGGGCCTAATTATCCTATTTAATTTGCGATTAACTGACCTAAAACATCTTACGCTCTTACAGGAAGTATTCCAAACAACTAACCTCTACTGTAGCAATCGGCTGAGGTTCAGCGACAGCATCAGCTACAATTTTTGTTTCTGGCCAGCTTTCTTTCTTTGCATCTTTGGCAGCATTCTGTGTTACCTATCAGGTAATAATTTATGCCATTAAACATATTAATTTAAAAATATAAATTTATTATTAATTTATTTCAATATAGATTTATTTTAATTATTTTTTTTATATCAGCAAACTACTCACAAAATAAAATGAAACGAAAACATAATTTGACGAAAGGTATTTAACTTTAAATGATGTTCTATTAATGACTATTACATTAGACACGTCTAACTTTAGTACTTTGCACAAAGGTGTGACGTTTATTTCAGACGTTTATTAAAATATTTTTTATACCATTGTGATTGTAATAAATAAATATTTTTTTAGCTACAGCCTTGTTCACTAGGGATTTACATTTAGCAACAATTATAAATTGTAGCTCAAGCGATCAAAAGATACATTTTCGGGAATACTTTGTAAAAGGGACAGGTTATCCATACCTAAATGTGTACGGAAATCCTAAACGTGTGTCCCCCTCAACCGTGCGTCCACTAAACTAACGACGAAGACTCTATATCGAATAACTTGGGTATGGTTTTAAATTCAAAGTTTGATAAATTTGACTTTAATCCTTTGCTGGTTGAATATTAACACGTTGTACTAAAAATCGAAAGAAGTGAAATTTTATCGCTATGAGTGGCAAATATTTTAATCGAAGAAGGGTTGTTGAGTTATTTACCAGGTTACTCTTTCCAGAACAATTATATATTTTAACATGAGGATAACTTCTATTTCTTACACATTACCATTGAAACGAGGAATAAGCAGAAACAAAGATGCATGCATGAAACGATGCGGGATAATTCACTGCTGGCCATTTCGTCCTAGCCTGACTCTACAATAATTAATAATTTGTTAAATACGGTCTTATCAATTGAATTATCAGTATTTACCTGCTGAAATTTTCCTAAAACACCTATAACCACAAGTTTCTCTGCCTACGAAAATTTATTTGAACAGATATATTTGAATAATGTGACGTAAAAGTAAATAATATTCATGTAGGAAATAATTCAACGCAAAATATCGAATATAACTATTATTTAAATTATTAAAATATTGAAAAAATGTTTACTGCCAGCCTTTTTATATATAATATTTTTTATATATCATGTGCAATTTTTTCCAAAGTTTTAGACCATTAAATTTACTAGATGAGGTTCAGAGTATACTTTACCATTATTAACAAGGCAGCACAGCAGTCCACCATACGCCCGCGTAAGTTACTCCTTAAAATCTATTGCAGGAAGCTACAAACCAAATTTCAGCTAAATCTATTGAAAAATAAATTTTTTAAAATTTCTAAGTTACCTCTGAAAATCTCATTTTCGATGAAAAAATTCTAATGAATATTCCTTATTATAACTACATAAAGAAGCTACAAACAAAATCTCAAAGAATTTGGCTATAAATTGCGAATTTTCAAATTTCTAAGTTACCCCTGAAAATCTCGTTCTCTATGCTAAAATGAAAATATTCGGTTATATATTTCTTATTAGGACTACATGATGAAACTACAAACGAAATTTCAGCGAAATTGCTTGAAAAATGAAGATTTTACATTTCTAGGGTATATATACCTGAAAATCCATTTAATATGCAAAAAAAAAAATATATATATATATATATCTCAAAAACTGACCATTTTATTTTGCTTCAATTTTCACACTAGTTTGAGGGGTCTTTGGCGCTTCTTTTTGTATAAATAAATTTGGGGTCTATGTGTTAGTTTTTTTTTCTATAAACGAAAAACTGGAATTGTTTTCGAAAATCCGCAAAAAAAAAACATTTTTTTTTAATTCCTGGAACTGCAGTAGAAATGAACCTACATCCAAAATTTCAGACGGCCTCGACTTATAGTTTAGGAGATATGAGCTTGAACGTTTGTGACAGAGGGAGGGAGAGACAACACCAAACCATAATACGCATCGCCGCCTCGCGGGCCTATAAAAAGCATCTATGCCAGAGATGTTACTATTAAATAAAATCAACAAAAAAAGGTCCATATGGAGGTCAAACTAATATGTATTTTATTGTACATCCAAGGTGTACAAAACAGGTGTACAAAACAAACATACAAAGATCGTCAGTTGCATTTGTCTGTAGTCATACTTTTAATATTTATTTTCACATTTACTTGAAATTGCGGAATTAAATATTGTATAAATTTTGAACAAATATTAATGTCCTGCTTCACTTTTTGATCCGTGGCATAGTTAATATAAAAATTGTTACCTTAAAAAATACAAAATACAAATATATCATGTTTCATTTTTAAATTATATTTGCGGAAATCATCTTCTGTCGTCTTTTTTTCAAACAATATAATACGATCCAAAAGTATGTGAATACAAATCTATCACCTTTCGCATAAGTCAAATTATTTATGGCCTGTTCCACTTTTTTATCCGCTCCATAAATATTATTAAAATAAAACATTACAAAATAACATTATCTCACGTTTCATTTTTAAATAATATTTGTCTAAATCATCTTCTACAGCATTTTATCAAACAGCATGATACGATCCAGTACTATGTGCATATCAATAAAAAAACTCAAATTTCGCATAAGGCATTTTTTGGTAATTTCTCTGCGGTACTGCCAAATGGACATGAAAAAACTTTATAGAAACAGGCTGTAATTAACTGACCTAAAACAACTTACGCACTTACAGGAAATAATGCAAAAAACTAACCTCTAAAGTAGCAGTCGGAAGAGGTTCAGCGACGGCATCAGCAATCATAATTTTTTCTGTGCATCTTTCTTTCTTCGCATCTTTGGCAGCATTCTGTGTGACCTATCAGGTAATAATTTACGCTATTAAACATATTTATTAAACAAATATTTATTATTAATTTATTGTAATAAATAAATATATATTTACTCATACCAAAGCGGGAACATTTTAACGGCTATATCTTTTTGAAAATATTAGCAAAATTGTTAGCAGTTCATATTTAAGCTAATTTAAATTAGTATTTTTCCCACACAAAAAAAAAACGCAATTGCAAGGGTAATACAGAAACCAAACTTTAAGATCAGTACATTTACGTACACTGACAAGTTTGAACATATTTTATGGTCTAAGCTATTTAAATATGAATCAAATTTAAAGTGAAAACAAATGACCTTGGATCCTAGTAAACTTTGCGGAAACTTCATAGATGCGTAAAAAGAGTGTAGTTCATAAGTTAAAAAATGAATAATTCAAAAGTTGTGGAAATCACACCGAAATCATATTATGGATAATTTTAAATAAAGTATGCAATCATTTCACCAAGATAGCACCCATCTAACATCTGTATTCATAAAATAAAATATTCTTCTGAGTTGGCATGTATTTTTTCAATAAAAAAAATAATTTGCCTTCTAAATGTTTTTTATTGAAGAATACATTTGTTGTTTCCATTTAGGCTTTATAAATATAATGTTTTAATAATATATACTTTGTTATATATTTTACTGTACAAAACAGATCATTTACATCAACACTGTCAACAACTTTAAACTAAATGAAAATATATCTCCATAATATTATAATTTAAAGCATAAATATTTAAAATTTAAAAGCATACTTAACCTACATAAATAAAACTATACCTGTTCAGATTCCAAGGGAGGAGCCTTTGGACGGAAGAAAGAACCTCTCTTTTTCTTTGAATTCTGAAAAAGAGTTATAATTTACATATGCTGTATAATTCAAATTATGATTTACATCATATTGAGAAAATATATAACTAGCTATAAATGGGAAAAGTTATCCTATAATTGTACAAAGTTCAACATAAGCAAAAAATTAACACCAGCTCTTACTCACATATTTTGGACATTTTTGACTGTGTAGATTGTTTAATGATCCACAACCACATTTCTCTACCATCTTTTTTTGACTATCGACTTCATTTTTTTCGACGTCAGGTACAATATTGCTTTTCTCAAATCCCTGAACAATAATAATTATTAACTAGTTAAATAAAATAGTTAAGATAGGGAAAACATTAACGCCATCTGTTGTCCACAAATTTTGAACAACTTGTCAAGTGAAAATATTTCCCTAATTCACACTCAGAGCTGAATATTCCTAGTTTGCACATTTTTTTCGATTTTTCTACTTCAGATTTTTTACGATTTTTCGATTTTTAATACTGCTCTTCTTGAATCACTGAATAATGTTTAATGGTGAACTTAACTAGATAAGATATAAAATATTTTAATATATAGCTGCGATTTCAAGCCCATGTATATCTCCCTATATGTTAAGTAATACCTATGTATTTGGGTCTGCGCGGGGGAATTTCACGAATAAACTAAGCTGCTTATATGTAAAGCTTTAAAATATCAGCGAAACTGTTAGTCAGGTTACAAATTTACTGTTATTTATTAAAAAAAACAGTCGAAGCGTGGTACGAAAATCAAAATTTAGGAGAATCTTATTTAACTACACTCATTTGTTGACAAATTTAGAAGAAATTATATGAAGCCATATTGAAAATGGGTAAAAAAATTGACAGCGCTCAATGTTCAATTAATTTCACTCGGTTTGTCCCCAAAATACAAGTTCCAAACATAATACAAATTTAAAACTTTAGAAGCAGATTATTCACCTAGAGTCTAGACAGTTCCCTACTTATAAACATTGGGCAAAATTCATGTAGCCGATTTTGTAAATATTGTTGAATCTTAACAATGTTATAGATTCAGTATAAATGCACTATGTTTTCTCCCTAAACATAATTTCTAAGAAAGATACGCAAATCAAACATTATAAGCTGTTTATCTGAATAGATAATGACCTGCTCACAAGTTGTGAACAAAAGTTACGCCGTTTGTAGATATGGGACTGAAATTTTGATTAAAACCCAAATTGAGTGTAATTTTTAGATTTATTTATCCAAAAAGTAAGGTTCCAATGATAATAATACGAAAACCAAGTTTTATAATCTATCAATATACATAGATATTACACTACTGACCAAATTTGGTTAAAAATCAATGTACCTGTTTTCCTGATATCAGTGCATTTGGGTGGTGTTTTCACGTAGCTCAACCGTTTTTAAGATATAAGCAAACATTTTCGTAAGTGCTTAGGGATTTTTGTTCGTGATATAGGGTAATTTAATTAAGTTTTTCTCGCAATAAAATCCAAGGGTGATACAGAAACTGTACTTTAGGAGCAGTTTATTTACTTAGACAAGAACCTGATAACCAAGTTTAATAAAATTCTATGGTACAAATTATGAAACTATAGAACAAATTTTTAGTACAAACAGACGGCATTGAATCATAATAAACTTTTGCGAAACTTCATAGTTGTGCAATATAAAAAATATATATTCGTAAGCCAAAAATTATTTTAGAGATTTGTTGAAAGAAAACAAGCCTCGAAAAATTGAAATAAAGCGACAAATAAATCTACGCAACCTTAAGAAAAAATATGATGAATCATAATATATTAAAGAAATCAGCTTGCTTATGAATGTAAATAAACAATCATATAAAACATGCTGCCATGCATATAACCACGTCGCATAGTAGGTCATAATAAAGTAGGTATATTTGGTATTTTCATATTTATGTTATCATTATCCATTATTATTGCGTGTGGAAATATGTAAAACGTTTGTTAAGTTAAACAATACATGATTTAATCAAACAAAGCACCAAGAATGGCTATATGTTACCTACTTAATTTTGTCTTTGTAACGAAGTTATTCTTAATGTTACAGGTTGGCAAGTCACCTAACAGACGCTATAATTAAAGCGGGACTCACCTTAGAGGTCGTTGACTCGGAGGGATGTCGTGGAGTAACCAAATTGCCACACTCAGTTCTAGCATCATTATTTGATATCTGTTACACGTGGAACAAAATGTTAAAAATCTGATATTAGAAAAAATGTCATTAAAACTATACAAATCCTGGGTATTACACAGCAGAATTTTGAAAAATTGCAGATTCATTAAACACCCATAGATAATAAGCAATTGAAGCCTCTAAAATAGAGTATTAATACTTTAAATTATTTTTAATTAACTTTATAACGAGGAATATCGTGAGTATATTCAGAATAATTGTCTGGTATATTGAGACAATCACTTAACAATATATTACTTTTGTGTATCCTCTTCACTATCGGCATGGACGGTGTATCAGGTAGCTAGGACTTGGATTTACACTAAAGTCTGGATACTATTTGTTTCGCCCTTGCAATTGTAGAAGCAGCAGGTTTTACTGAAT
>JBAGKJ012514172.1:0-12622 GCA_037179465.1 Phronima sedentaria | reverse complement strand
TTTTTTTTTTTTTTTTTTTTTTTTTTTTTTTTTTTTTTTTTTTTTTTTTTAAATAAAAAGTGATACTCTTTAACAAGTATCCACCTATATACTCAACCCTTTACCACGATTTACTGTAAGATACCCCTTAAAAAAATAGTTTGTTAGGCTTAACTAGACCTTTCAAGAATCATGAGTGGAAATAACAAAAGAGGGAGAAGTCAGATTTCCCCTATAATAATATCCCCTACTTCTGGAGCACCTGCTGAAAAGAAAAGTTATAGCGAGATGGTAAATTTTACACCAAAAACAGCCAGGCAATTGGCCATGGAATCTAATAAATCAAAATATAATTCAGAAGAGAAACAGGAGAAAAATAAATATAAACTTAACAATAAAGAAAATGATACTAATGAAGCAAAGAGTTTTAAGACTAATTCACCCCAGGATAGATACAATGTAGCTAATGACCTTACTAACATAAGTAAAAACAATAAAGAAAGCAGACGGTCTGGTAACTTCTCACCACTAAAAGGTTATTTAACCTCAGAATTACTAAACACACCTAAATTGCCTTCTAACCATCTGCCACCATCAAAAATCAGATTGAGTGCAGACAAAAACATAGAAAAACAGAAAGGTAACACTGAGAATTACAAGAATAAATGTGGAGAATGTAAAAAAGGCTTTACAGATTCAGACGATTCCATTTTATGTGATCATTGTGATATATGGTTTCACTCAAATTGTATGAAATTAAATAAAAAAGATCTTAATTGTATAAATTCACTTGGTGATAAAACTAAATGGTTTTGTAAGAAATGCAATAATGTTCACAAAAATGTACTAAAGGATTTGCATGAACTAAAAGAGGAAAATAGGAATCTAAGGAAAGTAAATGAAGAAATTAAATTAGAAATGGAAGGATTAAAACAAATATGTGATTTAAATCAATCTAAATATAATAATATAAAGGTTGAAATCTCAGAGTATTTGGAAAAAGAAGTTAATGTCAATATTGATAAGATGAATAATGAACTTGAACATACTATGAATCAAATAAATAAAGATCATGAAATAATGAATGAAATGGTCAGAAATGTGCAGAAGGAAATTATAGAATTGAAAAATAATCTATTACAAACTGAATTAAATAAAGATGTTATAAATGAAGTGGAAAAAAATGTTAGAAGTAATATAAAGGAAGTGATAAAGAAAGAAGAAGAGAGAAAAGACCGAGAAAAAAACCTAATAATATTTAATCTTAATGAATCTATAAAAGAGAATGGGAGAGACAGGGAATATGAAGACTTTGAATATGTTAGTTATGTTTTCTATGAAGGAGTACAAGCAACTAGATTTGAAATAACTAAGGTAATAAGGTTAGGGAAACAACAAGCCAATGGTAAACCTAGACCATTGCTTGTTAAACTAACAAATTCAAGTGATAAATGGGCCATAATTAAGAATGCTAGAAACTTACGTAGTGCTAAAGCTGATATGCGTAAACTTAGCCTAGCACCAGATATGGATGAAGATGAAAGAATTAAGAATAAAAACTTATATGAAGAGTTAAAAAATAGAAAACAAAACGGGGAATATGACTGGTGTATCTATAGAGGAAAGCTATGTAGGAAAAGTGAAATGTCAAAAAACTAAAAACCTTATCAACCAATGAAGTAAATAGAGAAGTAGATTGCTCATGTAATAATATACTGAATTTTCCAATTTATCTACTGAATGTTCAATCATTAACTCAGAGTAAGTTTATTGAAATTGAAGAGATGCTATATAAAACCTATAATAAAGATAGTATTATATGTCTTATGGAAACACATCAGATTAGGAATAATATCAAAATGAAAGATGAAACAAAATTTATAAATAAAATGAGAGATAAAAGTGATACGAAAGGAGGTGGTCTGCAGATATTATGGCGTAATGAAGAATTCAAAATTGAAGAAGTTTCCTCTCATCACCCTGATATAATAACCCTTAAAATTCATATAAAAAATCTAAGTTTCTTTTTACTATTAGTTTATATGTCCACAAATGATAGTAATCGTAATGAAAAAATTGTAAAAGAAATTTATAATCTTGTTGAAATCTTTAAAGATGAAAAATATATTATCTTAGGTGACTTTAATGGGCATATAGGGTATTTAGGAACACAAAAACTAAATAAAAATGGAAAACAAATTTTTGAATTAAGGAATAAGCTTAATTTGATTATGTTAAATACAGATATAAATTGTCAAGGAGTCACAACATGGCAACAAGGTAATATGAAAAGTACTATTGACTATGTAATGGTTAATGAAAATATGTATAAATGCTTTTCAGACATGTCAATTGATGAAGAAAGAAATTTCCTTGATATATCTGATCATAATTTAATAAGAGTAAATTTTATTTCATACTATAAGAAAAATAAAACTAACAATAGTGTTAAAATAACTTTCAATAGTCAGAAACCATGCTCTATTGAAAAGTTTAGAAATTACGTTGAAATAGAAAGTGCTAAATTAAATAATCAGATAGATATGAATTCTCTTAATAAAATAATTGGTGAGGCAGAGGACAAATTTCTAAAAGTAACTGTTAATAAGAAATTAAATAGAAAAAATGAAAAAGAACAACCTTGGGTAACTCCTAGTATTAAAAAGGAAATTTCTATAAAAAGAAATCTCAACAAAAAACGGAGAAAAGAAACTAATATTACTGTTCAACAAACACTGATGTCACAAGTAACACAACAGAAAATAAAAATACACAATATGGTACGAGAAGCCATTGAGCAATATGAAGAAAAAACTGTGATGAAAATACTAAACGATAAAAATAGGGGAAAGAAAATCTGGCAACATATAGATAAACTTAAGAATAGGAATAGCTTAAAACAACAAAAAACTCATATATACACTAAAGATGGAAATATAATAGAGTGTGAGCAAGACATAAAAAGTGAGATAAGTACGTTCTGGAAACCCTTGTACACAAATAAAATGAATAAAATTCTTACAAGCTGGAATGAAGAAACCAAAGAAAATTATAATTTGTATTACAATGGTCCAAAGATAAATACGGTAAAATATCTATCTGGAATTGATATAGAGAGTGGAAAAATAGAATATATCTATGAATATATAAATATACCTGCAGAACTAACTGATCACTATGAATGCGCCTTTAAGGTTTCTGAATCAAACCCAAAGATGGATAAACCTTTAATAAGTATAGAGGATGTCGAGACCCAAATTAAAAATATCAAAGCCAATAAGGCACCAGGACCTGATGGGCTAAAACCATCTCTCTATAAACACCTTCTTGAAGCCAAAGGAATTATAATTATTATTAAAGATATTCTAAATAAAATAATTGAGAGTGGTAATATACCTGATGACTGGAAAAAATCCAATACAAAATTAATTCCTAAAAATAATAAACCAAATGTGAGCCAACTAAGACCTATAGCCTTGACAAACATCTCATATAAAATACTGATGGGCATTTTAAAAAATAAAATAGAAAATCACTTAATAAAATTTGATATTATAAACGACTTGCAAACAGGAGCTACTAGTAAAAGAAGAGTCACAGAAAATATTTTTATACTGCAATATTGTATTGAACACACCTTTTCAAAAAAAGAACTATTTATCTTGTCCATCGATTTCTGCAAGGCATTTGACTCAGTAGACAGATATATGATGATAAATGTTTTGCAGAAATTTAAAATACATCCCAAAGTCCTAAACCTTATTGCAAGTATATACAGTAATGATAGCACGTGTTTATACTTTGATAATTTAAACATTGAAAACTTTGAAATAAGTGCTGGCATAAGACAAGGCTGCAATCTTTCGGCTCTATTATTCATTTTGGTTACATATGAAATTATAAATGAGATTGAAGACTTGGGATTTGGATTTCAAAATGATTTAGTAAAATTCTCCTCACTTTTCTATATGGATGATGGCCTAATTTTATGTAGAAAATATACGGACCTAATTGAACTAACTAAAAGATTGAATATAATATGTGCAAAATATGGTCTAAATCTAAATAAATCTAAATGTAAAATTTTAATCATTAATGGTAAAGATAACTATGATTCAGAACTGTTTGATATTAAAATTGTAAATAATATTAAATACCTTGGTGTTGAGATTAATAATGAAAAAAGATGTTTTAAACTTCAAAAAGAAAAAATATTTAAAAATGCTAGTAATTTCTGTAATCAAATGTTTTCAATACTTGGCAATTGTTGCAATAGAATGATGATAGGTAAATCTTTCTGGAAGGGATTAGTTTTACCTAACATTCTTTATGCCAGTGAAACAATATATTTTACAAAGAAGGAATTAGCTGACCTCCAAATAATAGAAAATAGAGCTTACAGGTATATCCTGCAAGTACCATACTATACGGGCTGTGGTTTTCTGCGGGGAGAGGTTGGAGCATCAAGCTCAGTAGCAAGGGATATGAAAAATAAATTGTTATTTATCAAACATTGTCTTGGAGATGGTAACAAACTTTTAAAACAAATAATGTTACATGAACTAAGTGAAAAAAAGATGATTTGGACCAAAAACATAGTTAAAAATATGGAAAAGTTATCTATAAATTTAAACTATCTGACCTCATCAACTAATGAAATGATAAAGAAGAAAATTAATGAGTGGGACAACTTGGAGTGGTTAACAAATATTAATTCCAAAGTTACTCTGAAACTATATTCAAGCTGTAAAAAGAAGATTGGAGAAGAGATCTGGTTTAGAAACAGCCCAAAATACAGTATAATGATGAGAGCTAGATCTGACACATTGAAACTAGGATGGAGAGAAAAAATTGATGTTCAGAGTAAAATTTGTAAGTTATGCAAGGAAGGAGTGGAGACCCTGACACATTTTATCTTTGAATGTATTGCCCTGCAGGAAACACGAAACAAGTTTATCCAGTTACAACTACCAGTATTAATAAGTGAAAGACCTAATTTGATGAAGAAAATCTTGCTGCTCCAAAGTGATGAATACGAACAGGAATATTTTATAGATATGATGTTTAAATTGTGGATCAAAAGAGAGGCCTTAATCAGGAATATAACTTAGAAAAAAAAGAAGAGGATATGCCTATTGAGTAACTGTTTAGGTCTAGGCAGGGGGGTAAGTTATGCGAAGCCTAGGTTTTTAAGACTTAATTGCAACCTAGTTACCCTTTCTGTCTGGATCTCTTCAAACTTCATATCCAATCTTTTCTCCCATTATAAAAGTCAATGTTTCACTGCAACTGGACACTAGTTACATACACTTGAAACATACTACATGAATAACTGTTCAGGCTTTTTATTAGAATTTTTAACTAAATATCTATACTAAATTTGTTATAATAAGAATATAAAAGTCCAAAGAGGTGATTTACAACCATTTAATCTTTGGCAATTTCTCTGTTCTGTTCTGTTCTGTACATCAGTGAAGTGCATACGCTACATTATTAGATAAACTAATTAAAGACAGTCTTTTTCCGCGGAGCATCATTGAAAGGTTGGTTCATCTTGTTCTGCTGTTTAAAGATAATAAGCGCAGGGGCTAAAGCTAATATTTGCGCAGGGGCTGTGCTTTTTTGCATTGTTTCCAATTTTTAGTAACTAGGGATATATATTTCTTGTATTTTTTTTTGTAAATTTTTGTACATTGCTGCTTTTTATTGTGTTTTTGCTAGATAGGTAGTCACCATGGAATCTGATGTGACTTTCGATAGCTCATTCATTCCTCCTTCAGGTATAGTGTCTTCTACAATAGATACCTCACTTAATGTAAATGCTAATAGCATAAACAATACTTTTGAATCCCAGCTTGAGCTAACACCCATAGCTAATAATGCCTTTCATGTCAATTCATTTCCTAATAGTCAACTGATTAATAATGAGACACCTAACAATCCGCTCAATCTTCATGTTAACAATGAGTCCGTTACTGGCCAGCTTTTTGAAGATATATCAGACGTCTCTAGTGTGGACACTAATCTCGAAGATAGTCCGACAACAATAATTGTTGAACCAATTTGTGATTCTAGGGAAGAATATTTAAAATTCTTCAATAATGACTTAAAGATTGCTAAATTTCTGAATAACAGTGTTTTTAGTGTGTTAGGCATTGCTAAAGTGCGTAAAAATATGGACAGAAGAATTCTAATCATTGAACTGAAGAAAAGTAAGAAATCAGTTGTTGAGGAAATTTTATGCATCACAAAGTTTGAAAATTTCAAAGTAAAATGTAGACTGCCTGTTGTAAAATCTACTTCTTTTGGAGCTGTTGGGCCTATTGCCTTAGATGCTGAGGATGCAGAAGTGGAGAGTGAAATTATTGCCCAAAATCCCATTGTTTTTGCAGCTTCTCGTATTTTGAAAGGAAAAGACAAAACTAAAACAGTATATTTTAAAGTTTCTTTCCGGAATAATACCCTTCCGGAATACTTATACTTGGGATATCAAAGATTTAAGGTTAACAGATATGTTGCCCCTCCATGGCAATGCTACCGTTGCCAGGGTTTTGGGCACAACTCGTCACATTGCCGTTTTAAACCTAGGTGTCTAGTATGTCTGGGGACTCACGAGTTCAAAGACTGTCCCTCCAAAACCTCAGGTAACAAAGTCTCAAAGTTAACATGTGTTAACTGTAAAGGTGATCACGCTGCCAACTATGGTGGCTGCCCTTCCATGAAAAAAGCTGCTAAGGTTGACAAAATTAGGACTGAACATAACATTTCATATAGTGTTGCTGTTAAGAGATTAGCCACTTCTAATGTAGGAAATATTAATTCAGGTAAAAAGAGCTCCAGCACTAACTCAGTTCCCTCTAATTCTAGAGGTAACAATAGTGCTGCAGCCAATAATATGTCATACAGAGCAGAGATAGCCACTCAAACTTATACTAGTAACAGTGTATCTTTTTCTAATGACAATAATAATGAATCTTGTTCTAATACTGTTAACTGTGCAGGCCAAAAGGAAAATAATCTTAATAATAATGTATCGCCACCTGTCAACTTTAAGTTTGCAGGAAACTCTCAAAACTCTGATGATTCTAATTTATCTAAAAATACACTTATTTCTCTTGCAAAAATAATTCACAAAATTTGTAATGAATTCTGTACTACTAAGCCCTCTGATGAATATGTAACCAAAATCTTTAATGAAGCTTTTAATTCAGATATAGTTTTAGAGGACCTTGCACCTCCTTTCACAAATGTTAAAAATAAGAAAAGAAAGTTAAACTCGAAAGCTCAAAAACATAAGTAATCTACGTTTAACATCTTGGAACTGTAGAAGTCTCTTAGCAAGACTTTTTGAATTCAAGGTAGACCTCTATGCTAACAAACCTCATATTGTATGTCTCACTGAAACTTGGCTAAAGAATAATAATGAACCTCGATTTATAAATTACAGAACGTTTTTTCGACATAGACCTGGTAATGAAAGAGGAGGTGGACTCCTTACCCTTGTAAGAAGTGACATTTCCTGCATGATTAAGCCCTTAAGTCCTTTCCCGAATGGTCAATTGGAAGTTCAGTGTGTTAAAATTTTATCTCAATATAAGTCAATAGACATTCTCAATATATATAATCCAAATTTATCAGTATCATTTAATGAATTTATGTTTTATTTTAATCAAATTTCTGCATGCAGTGTTGTTTGCGGGGATTTCAATGCTCACCATAACCTTTGGGATACCAGAGTTCCTGAAAACAGCTCTGGTAAAAATTTAGTTGATGCCATTTTACAAGCTAATTTAGAATTAAATATTTTTCAAAATCTACCAACACATTTTTGTGAAGCTAACAGAAAATTCTCTACTTTAGATTTGGTTTTTATTTCCCCTTCAATAGCTCATATGTCTAACTCTTTTTTATCTGAACATGATTTTGGTAGTGACCATACTCCCATTGTTACAGAAATTGCTTTTAAACCTGTATTATCTACTTACAAAAAAAGACCTAAATGGAAGTTTGAGGAGGATTTTGTTTGGGAAAGATGGTCTAAATCCCTGCCTGATATTGATATAACTAATGATCTTTCAAATGATGTTGAGGCTTTCAATGATAATATAATTAAGAACAGCAAAAAGTTTTTTAGATTAACTAAAGCTACCACTAATGTGACTTACAATAAGCCCTGGTGGAATGCAGACTGTGAGGCTGCAGTTAGAGCTAAATATAGAGCAAAAAGAATTTTTAAATCACAGCCCTCAGATGAAAACCTTTCTCACTATAAAGAACTTGAAAAGAGTGCCTCTAAGATAATCCAAATCTCTAAAAAGAAGTCTTGGACTGATTTTACAAACTCAATTAATATAGAATCTACTTCTAAGGAAGTGTGGTCTAAGATTTCTTCTCTATCTGGTAAATACAAGACTAATAATGTTCCTATTTTTTCACAGGGAAATTTAATAACTGATCCGAATGTGAAGTCAGATTTATTTGCATGTGCATTTGAAACTGACTTTAACACATTATATTCATCTAATTTTAGTCAATATGTTCTTCTTCCTACTACAATTGCGCTAGTAGATGAAGAAATTGAGGACTACAACGCTGACATTTCTTTGTATGAAATTCAACTAAATATCAAATCTCTTAAAAATTCTTCACCTGGTTTAGATAACATTCATAATAACTTTTTAAAAAATCTTCCAATTAATTACTTAACTTTTTTGCAAAATATTTTTAATAGATCTTTCCATTTTTCACTAATTCCGCCAATTTGGAAGACTGCACTTGTTGTACCGATTCCTAAACCTGGTAAAGATCATATGAATGTACAATCTTTCAGACCCATATCCCTACTGTCATGTGTTATGAAATTATTAGAGAGAATTATTTGCAACAGAATGTACTATTTTATTGAAAGTAATAACAAATTTAGTAGTAGCCAAAGTGGTTTTAGGAAAAGACTAGGTACTGTTGATCCTCTTTTCAAGCTGGATACAGCAGTTAGAAATTGCCTTAATGATGGTCAGATATTGATAGCTATTTTTATAGACTTGTCTAAAGCTTATGATGTCATTTGGCATGCTGGGCTTTTATATAAGTTACAGAACATTGGTTTTAAGGGAAAATTGCTTAGATGGATAAGGGAATACCTAAGTAATAGGAAATTTCAAGTTATGTATCAGGGTCATTATTCGAAAGAGTTCCCTATAACCTCTGGTGTCCCCCAAGGATCCATTATCTCTCCCCTTTTATTTAATGTCATGGTTGCGGATCTGCCTAAATTGGCTGGAATTAATTTTATGGAGTACGCTGACGATCTAACTTTCTTTGCGGTTAGAGACAATGTCTCAAATCTAGAAGTAGATCTACAAAATCAGCTAAATCAACTATCGACATGGGCAACACAGTGGGGATTTCAAATAAATCTCAATAAAACTAAGGCCATGCTCTTTACAAACAAAAGATGTATCCTTCCCCCGTCAATTAAACTTGCCGGGGAAGAGATTGAATTTGTTAACTCTCATAGATATTTAGGTATGGTTTTCGACAGTCCCAGATTACTTTGGAAGGACCACATTTTAAATTTGAAGACCTCTTTAATTTCCCATATTAATATACTGAAAATGCTTTCTAGTAAACAATTTGGAGCAGATAAAACTTCACTCTCTCGTATTTACAAAGCTTTAATTCGTAGCCGAATTGACTATGGATCAATCTTTTATGATATATCTGCTCATAAGTACCTGTACCAACTGGATAAAATTCAGAACATTGCATTGAGATTGATTTTGGGGGCACAACAGACTTCCCCTATTTTATCAATGGAAGTAGAGAGTTTTATACCCCCTCTTAAACTTCATCGTAAAACCCTTTTACAAAAATACTTTCTTAAATTATCAGAACTACCTGACAATCTTGATATCAAAATCTTTTTCCTAAATTCTCTTAAACGCAACTATAATCAATATAAAACTTTAACTAATACACCAATTACTATCAGAGCTTTAGATTTATTTAAAAATTTAGAGAATGATTTTTTGGAAACTTCATCTGTACCTTTGGTTTCGCCGATACCTCCATGGCTCAATTTAGATAACCTAATTTTTACTGATTTTTCTTCTAGCCCAGTGGCTAAGTTGTCTGATCAGAATGCTGTGCAACTGTTCAAACTATTAAGACTTGAAAAATATAGGGACTGTATCGAAATTTATACTGATGGCTCTAGGTTGGATACTCCGGAGGTTTCTTGTACTGCTTCTGCAGTATTCAAACTACCGAGTACAACTCTTATGAGAAATTTTAAGTTTCCATCAACTTTTAACATTCTAGAGTGTGAAATTTTTGCCATCTATAAGGCATTAACTCATATTAAAATAAACCTTCACCTTTATGAATCCAAAAACATTGTTATTTTTTCGGATTCTCTATCAAGTATATTGTTAATTAAGAGTCATTTTCCTAAATCTTACCATAAAATAGTATTTCATATCCATAACCTACTAATATCCTTTCCCCAAATTGTTTTTCTGCAATTCATTCCTGGGCACAAGTCAATTGAAGGGAATGAGCTGGCGGATCTATCTGCTAAAGCTGCCCACATTGTTCAGTGTCCTCTTTTGGTTTGTACCCCCTTACAAACTAAGGTAAGACAAATTAATAAAATCTCCTTGGACAGGTGGCAGGACTATTGGGTCAATCAGGTCAATCTTACAAATACAGGTAAACATTTAAGGAATATTAGAACAAAGATATCTTACTGGCCTTGGTCCTGCCATTCTTCCAGGGTGGTTGAAACTGTTTTTGCAAAGCTGCGTATGGGCCATGCTAATTTCAATCTTCATAGATCTCGTTTTAACCTATCCCCTTCTCCTGTTTGTAATTGTGGTAGATTAGAAACCATTTCTCACATTTTCATTTCATGTCCTCATTATATATTTCATAGGTCTGCCCTTTATGATGAACTTGTATCCCTAGGTGTACCCTACTCCATTAAAAACTTGCTTGGAGGGGGTGAATTTGAAACCTCAAAACAAAAAACTATTCTTAATTTAGTTGCAAAGTATTTAAAAGATATAAACAAATTATATAGACTTTAATATACATATGTATACTTTTTATGTTTTTTTTTTTGTTTTTTCTTGTGGCTTTTACACAAGTTACAACCTTTAGTAAAAAGAAGTTATAATCAGGGTATTTTATTTTTATACTATAAATTCATATTGTTACATTCAACTATATGAATGTTTTATATTTTTATGTGTTCATATCATCATTTCTAAAAGGTTAATTCATCAATATCACATATTTCATGCCTCATCTCTTTCATCTACTAATTTCCTTTTTTTTTTTAAATACCTATAGCCGAAGATGTTTTTTGAGCTCTCTATCTGCGACTAGGTATAAAATGTAAAACACTATATTAAGTAATAAAATGTAAATTTCTTTGTAAGGAGGGCTCCTTCAACATCATGGAGAAGCTATTTATAGCCAGAGTGCTGTCCCTTTGTTTTTGTTTTACATACCTGCTAACCAGTATGTAGTGTAGCTCTTTAGGTGATGCAGTGTATGTACTTTTTTACAATTAAGTTTTTAGCATATCCACAAAGATAAGTTATTAGTGGACACGCCACCTTGCCAGCACCCAGGGTGGTTTGTTCCTCCCTTTACAGCCTATGGCTATTTTTTTTTTCTTAGACTAGAATAGTTTTACTAACTACTATATGTGGGGAACTAAGTTAAGTTTTATTTTCTTTTAAATTTTATATTTCTTTTTACCTCTTAGAGGTAGAATCACTTTATAAGTTAATATTATATGTGTATTTTTCAGGACTTGAGGTAAATGAGTTCCTGGACCGACAGCCCTCATTAAAAGTGAAGTGAAGAAGAAGAAGGAAACTGTATTTTACATATTTTGGAGCATTTTGAGATGATGTGGGGGAACAAAAATTCACAAAAATGGCGGGTGGGAGGCAGAGCCTCTGATAGTCTCCTAGGACAGAACCGATATTTTTGAGCACAACTATGAATAAAAAATAAGAGACCCAAAGTAGGAGTCTGGCACAATTGACCTATTTTAAGGACCAGCAGCGTTCGTAATTATTTGTCGAATAGTCTAGGTACAGCATTCATCGCAAGAAAATTCATTAACGCTCCTGAAACAAGATCTATTGAGTTTAGTAATTTTGAAGTTTTGCTGTTAACTATTAATATCCTAGAATTTCTAGATCACAGTTCACTTCGAACTCTGGGAAAAACTTTCTCTTCCTTTGTGTGCGATTTTAGAAGGTTGTAAGTATAAATTTTGTTGTATTATTTCTGCACAACAAATAAATTAAATTTCATTTTGCAAAAATAAAATTTAAGAGTTACTTAAAAAGTTTGCAATTAAGTGGGCCACGGGTGTAAACTTTTTAAAACTAAAGTTAGTTTTTACATATACACATGGCCTACTTAATATACATTAAGTATATTAAGTAGGCCATGATATACCTACATCAGTTTCAGCTCATTAAAAGTCAATAACCACGTAAAATAAATAAAAAAAAATGAAGGGGTTGAAAGCATGTGGTGGATCATATCTGGGGGATCTGTCCTAGGAGACCGTCAGAGGCCCCCCTCCCCCCCACACACACCCGCGATTTTTGTTAACATT
>JBAGKJ012491954.1:0-12669 GCA_037179465.1 Phronima sedentaria | reverse complement strand
AGGCCCAAAAACATTAGGATACCAAGTTTCATTGAAATCGAAGCACTTTGAAAAAAAATCCCCATATATATATATACCTATATATATAGACCCTTGACCGCTCATTATATATAGTAAGATAAGATTAGAAGTTCTTACAATTAGACAACATCCATACACTTAATCGCACCATCAGCAATATAGAAAATCCCTTGCATGCCAGCACGTGCTATTGCCCCCCATGACCAAGGAAGGCCCAGCAACGTTGCTGGAATCCTCCAAAGACACAGGGGAACAGAGCCCCCCTGAACACAGACTGGTCCAATAAGAGTTATTGCCTTTATTTAGTTATTTTAATTTTAATTTCATTTGATCTCGTCATACAAACTTCAATTACATCCATTTAAACCTAACAACAAAGTAACACACACAAGCAAACCACCTTTTTTTATAAAAAAAAACGTTTACAATCACCCCAAGGACAAGCATGCAACGTTGCAACACTCATACCCAAAGGAAATGTGTAAACTATTTCAAATTATATTACTATATAGATTAAAGGATCTCATCCAGGCCGGAGCACCCCACCGCCATCCTGAACCCTAGAAAGACCCAGCAACGTTGCTGGAATCCTCCCAGAGCACAGGGACAACAGAGAAGCACTCCAACCTAGAAGAGCCCCCAGCAAAACTTAACAAATTTACTACCAAACCGTACTCATTAGGGTCCCAATAATGCCACAATAAGCTTTTGCAGCTTGCATCATAATGCCAGGGCAACCCAACAACGTTGCTGGACTCGCCTGGCATATTCATTGTGAATATTTCTTGAAACCGGGAATTGTTATGAATGGATGAATTTTAAAAAATGATATAACCAATGAGTCTAGATAATTAACTTTAATAAATGAATGTACTATTATGATCAAGAATTAACAGAAATGATTTATGAACAAACAAATGAATGAATAAATCACTATAAATGAATGAATTTACATGAATGAATGACCTGTGCCATGAATGAATGAATTTTTATGAATGAATGAACTGTGCCATGAATGAATGAATTTTTTTGAATGAATAACTTTGTTATGAAAGTACTGCACTACCTTTCTATAAGTTTCCATCGCAAGTTTCTCGCCTATTTATTTTATTTATACCTGTTATTTGGATCTCATACAACGTTGCATGAAAATCACTGCTAACATATCAAATTTTATGACTAACAATTGCATGAATGAGATGATCTACCCAATTTTTGATAAAAATAATTTTATTAGTGTTTCAACTTAAATGTTTCCTTATTTCATATTCTAATGTTTTCCTCTGTACATTTGGATAAGCTTGAACGGTTCCCTTTGATCTCGTCATTCTAGGGGTAATTTCTTCGTCAAATCTTAATACTGTGGTTGGAGTTTCAATCTCATCTGTTTCATTATCAATAATGTTTCTTACTCTAGATTCACTATCCATTAAATCCTTTTTGTATAGTTTTCTGAGGAACTCTGTATTTCCTAACTTAAGATTTTTGGTTTTGCTTAGACTATTGAATGCCTGTTGTCGTACGTTCTTCAGAACTTCTAGTGTATCTATCCCAACATTTGCACTATCAGTTTCATTTCGCAGAAGTTTCTCAATCCTCTGCTCTTCTGCTAATACGTCTTGAGCTTCTTTATCCTGCGACAAGCAGCTATCAACTGTAGATAGCATAAATGTCCAAGCATCCTCCATTTGGTCAATAAAAGCCAACTCTTCCATTCTCTGCATATATCTACTTGCATCATAGTTCTTTTCTACTGAATTTGTATCAGAGAGATTAATTTCCTCCATATTCTCACTAACATTCACATTCAGTTGGGGGCACGATGAATATTTACTTATGGGAGACATATTTAGAGAATTTATTTTTATCACTTCAATTTCGTCTTTATTTGGAGTTGAGGTCCAGGCATCCACCGAAAACTCTCCCAAACATGCGACCTCATTAGAACTAAGTAGTCTTTCTCGCGGGACTGTATAATGCCTTGTTTGTGTACCCTTATCCAATGAATCTGAAGGGCTTGCTTCATCCTGCAGGCCTAAATTTGCATTATTGTGCCTTTTTTTATTATTCAGTCTTATGATTTCCAGAAGTGATTCTAATGGTTCTAAACTTTGGCTATTTGCAATTTCTACAGGGAATCCCTCAAATAAGCCAGCCAAATTCATCTCACTGCCAGATATGTTTTCTGGGGATTTACAATTGGACAAAAGGTCCTCCAAATAGGCCTTCAAGGATTCTGAAATAGTATCTCTGTTTTCTGAAGCTTTCTCTCTATACATTGCATTTGGGACCAACTCTTCATCTCCAACAAACCCACTAAATGACTTAGATACACTAGATTTGGCACTCTCAAAGGCCTCGGATGTATTTTCACCTTGGATGTTTTCCAAAGAAAAGCCCTCAAACGAACATGAAATGTTAGATTTGCTTTGCCCCTTTTGACTTGAGCTAGAGTTTATTGGTTGCAGACTTTGTATTAAAACTCCAGTGAGAGTTTTATCTGTCAGGGATTTATCATCCGTACTCTTTCCACAGTCTACATCAGGAATTATTTTGTCTACTTCTTTCTCCCTTGGAAGATTTTGATTCTGTAAAATGTTTTGCAATTTTTTCCATTCTATACATACCCTGCTCAAACTGTTAGTTCCAATTGCTCCACTTGGTAACGCGGAAGACCTATTTTTGTCCTTATTATCATCGTCTGACTCAAATGAACTATGCAACGACATAGGATGACTTACAAAAATATCCCAATTACATTCTTCACTCTCAGGTTCACTTGGAACAGTCTCCCTACAAACTGCTGGCTCGAATGACATGAAAGATTTTAAATAATCAGGGATTTCAATGAATCTCTTAATTTGGTTATGGTGTACTTTAAATTCTTTGGGATCACATTCACCCACAGTTTTAATTACATACGTTACCGAGTTAGAGTTGACTTTAAGAACTTCATATGGTCCTGTATATCTAGGTGTGAGTTTATCCCTTAACATATTACCAACCCTCTGAACTTTCTTTAAAACCTTTGCTCCAATTTTGAATGGGGCAAATCTAGGATGACCCTCTTTCCATTCTGATGTAATTTCCCTACTTATTGGCATTCTATTAGCAACATCATGACTATGCTTTAAAATCATATCAGATGGTGAAAAGCCATGGCTGCTATGCTTTGTTGTGTTATAGATTATAACAGATTTTTGTAAAACGTTATCCCAATTTCCATCTTTTTCTACCACTCCTTTCAATAACTGGATTATGGTCCTGTTGGATCTTTCAACAGCACCATTTGAGGATGGTTTAAATGGAGTAGAGTATATATGTTCAATGCCATAGTCATCCAATGTTTCATTGAAAACAGAGGCTCTGAACTCCGGGCCATTATCTGATAAAATGCGTGTTGGCAATTTAGGCAAGGTAGGCAAAATTCGATCTCTCAACACCTTAGTTACAGTTTCCGATCGTTTATCTTTGATAGGCACTACTGATAACCATTTAGAGAAATGGTCAACAGCAACCACCACAGCCACATTATTTGAAGAAGTTTTCGGCAATTGCATGAGATCAATGGACAACAACTCAAATGGATAATTAGTAACAATTTTTATTGTTGGAGGATGTGCAGTACATTTAGAGGTCTTGTACAGCTGGCAATGGGGACATGCCCTACATATATCCCTAATAACTTTCTCCAAGGCTGGATGCCAGAACTGCTTCTGGATTATATCTAGCATTTTCATTACACCAATGTGAGCCAATTGTTTGTGAACCTGGTGAACCACCTGAACCATCAGATCAAAAGGTAAGACTACAGAACAATGCTTCCCAGAATCTCTGTATACAACACCATCGATCAATTTGAGCTGATGACAGTATCTCTTATACTGGATTAAGGCCTTATTCTTCCACATGCTGACATGAATGTTGCGATGAATCTTATTTCTCAAAATATTAACAGCATGATTAGCTTTCTGGATAGCAATAAAGTCTTTGTTAATCCTCACATTCACATTAATATCCTCTAACAAGTCATCCTCACTCTCTATCTTGTCAGTATCACTTTCAGAATTTGTGGCAGACAACCAGCCCATGAATGAGCCAACATCCATGTTAGTAGTACTGCATATCTTCAAAGGATAAACAACTTCATCAATAGTGTCTTCATAGTGAAGACAGTCTTTTTCGAAATCCATTATAACATTATTGACTTTCAAAAAGTTTATGCCTAAGATAGCACAAAATGGCAGGCTTTCATCTTTAACAATCGCAAATGGTACTGCATTTTCAAACGCAACACCTAACATTGAAACTTTCAAATCTACAATACCAATGACCTCTGTTTTATGTTTCCCTATCCCTTCAATGAATTGTGTACATGGTTGCATAGTTATCCCCTTTTCTGAGACCTGCTTCCATACTCTTTCAGATATCACACTTATCTCGGCACCCGTATCAAATAACGCACAAAAATAAACCTCACTAGAAGCACATACATAACAGCAAAGATTCTCCATATCATGACCACAAGTGCACAGTTTCTCATAATCTCTAATATCTGAATGTTCAGTACTAGTTACTGTTTCTACCATGCTATCTTCCTGTACATTCTCCTGAAAGATAACATTGATATTCTTGGTTTCGTCCTTTTCCACATTAATGCATCTGGAAATGAGTGGGTTAAAGTGAATATTTCCAAGACATTGCAGGTATACAGTTTGTGTATTTGGGGTGTTTTTATGCGATTCATAACTGATAGGAGTAGGCATTCCATGGTATACCATTATTTTGAGATCAAAGATCTCACAAGCAGCTAAGAGAACTTCTTCTCTGGGAAGTACTCCCGGGTTTCTCATTGCTTTAATGGCTACCTTTGAATATCTATCTGTCTTTATTCTATATTTTGATTGATTCTGCAACAATTCGTTTATCAAGGTAACCCTAAGCTCAACATGATCCACTGGCATGAGGTGTTCAGCAACAACACCATCCATGCTGAGGTACAAAGCTTGAAATAAGGAATCACCCCCGCCATCAATCTTCTCCATTATATGTATGCCTTTTGGCAGATAGAATGGGTTCTTATCGTCTGTGTCTGGGACATTGGCTCTATTTATTATCCTACTCATACTATCAGCAGCTTCATTCATCTTTCCAGGTCGGTATTTTATCTCAAAGTCGAAATCCTGGAGCTCTGTTATTGTCTGCATTAGACGTGCATTATCTTTGTGCATGTTGTAAAGATAGGTGAGTGGACGCTGATCTGTATATATTACGAATCGAGTGCCGAAAAGGAAGGACCTGAAGGTTTTAACACCCCACCTAATAGCTAAAAGCTCCCTCTCAATTGTTGGATAGTTCTGCTGCGTTTTCGAAAAGGCTATTGAGGAATAAGCTATGGGTTTGTGTTCATCGTCTTGTTTCTGAATAAGACATGCTCCAGCTCCAACCTTCGAGGCATCTGTATAAAGCTCCAGCGGAGATGCATTCTCAGAATAATCTGGGAAAGTGAGCTTTAGCTCCTTGGCTAATTCAGCTCTCAAAGTATGAAAAGACTCTTCCATTTCTGAAGTCCAATCCAGTTTCTTTCTCTTAGCACCACCTGTTAAAACTGATAATGGACGAGCTATCGTGGAAAAATTCTCTATGAACTTGCGCTGAAAGTTAGCCAATCCCAAGAATTGGCGTAACTCTGTGACCGTTCCAGGCTTTGGGTAATTCGCAACCTTCTGTATAAATTCTGGAGATTTTTCCACACCCTGATTACTGATAACATGTCCCAAAAAGGAAACTTTACACTTAAAAAACTCGCATTTTGCTACCTGTATTTTTATACCATGTGTCATGAGGGTATAGAGTACTTTTTGTACTAATTCTAAATGTTCCTCAAAGGAAGCAGACATAATCAAGATATCATCCTGATAAACTATTATTTTCTTATTACAAAGCTCCCCCAATATTTCCTGCATATTACGTTGAAATTGAATTCCTGAATTTTTAAGTCCGAAAGGTAGTCTTTTGAATTGGTACTGTGCTGCGTGGGTGGAGAAAGCTGTATATTTTCTGCTAGAGGGATCTATAGGAATCTGGTAATAACCCTTTACTAAATCAATCTTTGAGAGGAATTTCATATTGTGAGCACTATAAATGGAGTCTGTTAAATTTGGTATGGGGAAGTTCATGGTTTTAGTAATGCTATTAACTTTACGATAATCAATGCACAAGCGCAATGACCCATCTGACTTGCGCACAGGGACAACTGGAGAGGACCATCTCGAATTGCACCGCTCTACCACATCAAAGAATTCCAGTTGCTGGCACTGCTTTTCTATCTCCTTGTTAATAGGGTCAGAGAAACGTCTAGGTTTCTGCCAAATCGGTGAGTAATTGGTGAGTTCTATTTTGTGTGGGGTTACTGTGGCATTTCCTATATCAAACTCCCCTTTACATAAAACTCCCCGCAGGTCATGCAACATTGTGTAAACTTGTCCTTGTTCTTGGTCATTCAGTTCACCTACATCTACTCTACCTTTCACCATTTCCAAATCCCATTCATCTTTTTCTTCATTGGGGTCAACCTCTATCATAGAATAAACAGTGCCCATTACTTCACCCTTCTTGATCTTCACCACTTCAGAATACTTATTATCTTTCTTTTTGACAAGAACTTTTTTCTTCTCTGAACAACCCATAATTCCTTCTATACCTTGAACCTTGTGATTTCTACATTTTCCGTTATAGTAACAATTTGCACCTTTAATTTCTTCAGACCATTTAACTTCACATGGGACCTGGACAACTTCATCCGTGATTTCCACATTTTCAGCAGCATACAATTTAACATTTTCCAAATAGACAGATTTAACCTTTCCTTCTTCCTCTTTGTCTAACTGTACTTCGAGCCTTGAGCCATCAGCTTTAGGTAATATCAGCTTATATTTTGATATATCTATAGTAATATGGTGGTCATTTAAGAATCTACGACCAAAAATAACTGGGTATTTGGAAACTGAATCATCAATCACTTTAAATTTTGTCGGCTTTATAAGAGTTCCAAATATATCTACTTCCGACTTTGCAGTTCCTATGATATCTACGTCAATGTTTCCTAAACCCCTAATTTTACTTTTATCCTCCTGAGCTATTTCTAAATTTGCGGTCTGTGCTATAGACTCCTTTAGCATATTATTCACTGCGCCAGTGTCAATAAGTGCAAATGTGTTCACACTCTCTAACCTAATTGGAATGACCATCAGTGTTGCTGGCTTTAGTTGGGAAAAATAAACAGAGTGTGGGTCTTCAACATCTGAGGTATCAACGGCACTAACTTCTTCATATTTAGGTTCCTCCATTTTGTCAACTATGGGTTCCTGGGGTTGTTCTACAGTGATTTTATTGAAATCTGATTGATCTTTCTCTACTTTATCTTTTTGATTATCTGGTTTATCAACAATCGCATTTTTCTCTGTGTTAACAGATTTTAAAGCTTCTCTACTTTTCCATGGTTCAACCACGACCTCTGCATCACAGCCAGTGGCTTCGTCCTTTAAGTATGAGAATTTATTACGAAAGGGGTTATCCTCAGCTCTGGAACTTCCCCTGCTGATCCCAGAGCTCCTTAGTTTAAATTCCTATTTTGTTTATGGTCCTCATTATAGTGTCGATTACCAGAGTTAGTTGAAGGACGTATATTATTTTTGTATTTGTTATATCTGCACTCCTCTTTAGTATGATTAGATTTTCCACATATTAAACATAAATTGAGTCTTAGTCTACATATATCAGCCGTATGTCCTATTTTATCACAAAAGTAACATCTAATACTCGTGTGTGCTTTGTCTTCATTCCTAGGAGCAAATTCAGCTTGGTTCCCTCTAGAGCTACCTTTATTTCCTTGATTGCTAACAGTTTGATTTTGTGCAGTATTACTGTATGATCTGTCATATTGGTGATTCCTATTGGTATTGCCCTTTTGATGGCTATCATACCGGTTACTCCAATTGTTTACCTGACCATTTCCTCTATAATCATACCTGTGAGCAGGCGTGTTCCTCGAATTTTTATACTCATACCTGGAGACATCAGGCGGACTTTTTGATCTCCTATTCTTTCTCTCCATGAATTCGTCCTGTACATTTACAAAAATTTCCCTTTCGCTATTCTGATTTTCAAGCTTTCCTTTGTCCTTGAGGTATTCAATATCTGTACATCTAGCATACTTTTGGATTGTGTCCCACCTGATAGTCTCCCCCTTCACTTTTAATGATAAAATTTCGCTAGATATTACTTGTTTAAACGCTTTAGGAACTGTTTCTAGAAACTTTTTACGAAGTGTTTCACTCGTTTGAAGTTTTGTTTCGGTAACTTTGGGATAGGCAGACCTAAACAATGCCTCCACTCTATTACTGTACAAGTATAAGTCTTCATCCGGCTTCCTAGCAACTTTATTAAACTTCTCTTGGACTCTTGTTTTTCTCACTTCCTTCATGTCGTGGAACCACTGGATAAGTCTATGCCTAAGAGAAGAATAAGAACATTTTCTCTCGCGTATCGCAGAATATGCTCGCAAGACATCCCCAGTTAAAAGACCTTCCAGTTCTCCAAACCAATAGCTCTCATCTCCCTTTAGGTTATCCCTACAATATTCTTCAAACCTATTCAAGTACGTTTCAAGATCCTCATTATCAGAATATCAGGATTGAATTTTTCAAGCCTTGGTACTCTTCGATTGTCTATTCTTTTGATCATTTCCATAAGGACGTCATTTGTAGATTTTGTTTGCGCCTTTTTTTTCTTCTTTTTAGCCCTAATTTTTTATTTGTTTTTAGTACCACTAGAATCAGATGACGTTTCTATGGTGTCAGTGCTCGACTGATTGATGAATCTACTCTGTAAGGCAAATTTCTTTACGTGGCTGTCTGAATCTGATGTGTGCACCACAGGTTTATACTCTTTCTTAGGTATAGCTCCAGCTCCGAGATCAAACTCTATTCCCATTAACCTATTCTTCCATCCACTCAACATTACTTGCGCATCATGCGGCAGTTTTTGAGTCCCTTCTAGCCTTACAGCATCCAAAAGCTTGGTAACTTGGCTGAAACCGTCTACTGAAATGATATCATCATCTACTTTATCAGTATGGTCCCCTACATCCTCTTTACTATTTTGCCTGCTACCCATACTGACTGAGTTTACCCTTGTATTTTCTTTACTATCATGCCTACTACTCATACTGACTGAATTTATAGGACTTCAGGGAAGCCACTTATTTATGCAAGATTCAAGCAAACCAGTCAAAGATCACACAAACTCAGATCTATATGAATATTAACAATGAAAAAAAATATATCAACTATACAGTACACAATTTACAATTAATCACATTAAATCATTTACAACAAGAAACTCAAACTCAAAGCAAAAAAAAAACACTCAATCCCGGTCAAGCCCCCAATATTTATATGTAATGGTAGCTCACACTATCTATAGTTCACAGTGTTGAGAATATATCTACAACACAAAAAACCACAAACTGTAAGACAGCCAAAACACACAGGCAAAATGCCAATAGATACTTTACGTTTTAATTGAAAATCGAATGAAATAATATGTTTTTTTAAATTCGAAAATTGAAGTGACTCACGAATTTTGACTAAGGTAAATTTGAGAGAATCACTTATTGTTTAGGCTTAGGGCCCTCAATGATAAAGCGCATTAACTTCTCAATCATTGAAAAGTATCTTATTAAACCCCTCCTGTTCAAATGTACAGCGTCTCGGTACAATGTCTGGTCATCTAGTCTATTAGGACCTGCAACCATCAAAATATGGTCTTTCTCCTTGAGGTTCCTGATGAAGTTGTTGAACTGCCCCCTACGTCTACGAAATTCTGCACCGGTCGGGCAATCCCAAGGGTTGTTTGGTTCGTAAAACCTGAGCTCGACTTGAGCAGCAACAACTTTTGCCAGTGGTGATACTGCACGCAATTTCTTATAAAATTCTATAGCCTTCACGAATACCTTCTGGTTAGCTATTTGGTTTTTTATGGAGTTGCCAGCTAAAATAACCAAAATAACGTCCGCATTTGCGGATGAAATTTTATCAAACAGATAAGGGCTATCCAGATAGGTCTCGTAGGTACCACCGCGCTTATAAATGAATTCAACCTCAATGGACTGCCCGCAAGCAACAAATGGTGTGTTATTTAACCTAGCTAGATCAGCAACATAGGAATGTCCCACTAATAGCAATTTCATATTATCGTTAAGTTTGAATTTACTTTAATTTTAATAACCAAAAATATAATCAATTTATATACTTTTACCCACAAATTTAATACAATTATTTAAACAAGAAAATAATAAAGTGAAGAGCGCAGATAATTATTGCTACTCCCCAAACTTGTATCAAATTGCTAACGTTGACTTCAGTCTTTACACTCGACTCAAAGCAACTTCATATCATCTCAAAACAGCACAATAGAAATAATAAGCAGGTAATAATACTGGCCGGTTCGCTGGTCTTCAAACTAGGATTCTTCAGCAGGATATATTCTCAATTTACAACACTTGAAGTTATTCAACACATACTTTCCCAACGAATCTACTGCATATTTCTGTCTGTATACAATGTAATACTCGTTTGAGAGGCAATAAATTCGGTGCAAAACAAAATTGAAAGGAGATTCCTCGCAAGTGGCTTCCTGAGGAAAAAAGTGCATTGGCACTAATAAATATAGTGCTCTCAAAAACAAGTGTCAAAATTTTGAGTAGTGTGCTACATCATATAATAAACAAATGTGTAAATTTCAATTGAAAAAATACAATACTTTTTACAAATGGTATCCATTTTCAAATTTCCTTCTAGTTGGCATCATAAATTAGAGATGTGCACAAAAAAACATTCCATATATACAAATTTAGAAACTAAGAAGAATTAATTGTTAGCTCAATCTATATATACATACCCCGAAGTCTTGTGCTGAGATCCGAATTCAATAGTTTATGTAGGCTGTGTCTAATATCATATGCTGTGTGCACTTTTAATACCTTAATTCACTGTGCTATTTAATATTTACTGAATAACATTAAATCTGCAAGGAGAGGGGAGCAATTTAGGTTCAAGTGCACAAACAAATACAACGGTGTTGTATATATATAAAATACATTCTGAAAGGCACGAGAAACCACAACATCACCTCCCCCTCCAGTGCACAATTAGTATAATTTGCACTAAAAAATTGCAGGATTGAAAGTAGAACTATAAATTTTTGTTTTTATAAAATTGCCTCTCCATGTGTCAATGTTGTTCATGTTGTTGAGCCCCAAAACTGTACATATTCCCTAAGATCAAACAACTAAATTAATTAAAATTATGGGACACAAAAAATAACTAACAACTACGAACATACAATCAATGAATATACACATGTACATATATATACAAAAAACAGGAATGCTATGACCTACAAATAATTAGCAGTCCAGCGGTGCTCGATATGCCATAAATCTAAGCTCCTGCTGTCGGTATCCATTTATCTTTTTGCAGATTCGTCTGATTTCATATATGGTAATTTAACCCATTTCCATGTTCTTTTCCAATATCAAGTTTATAGGGATTATCAATTTATGGGTTCTATGTACTGTCACTTTTCCAGGGTCATATAAACAACAATTTCCTCCTGTTCCACATTTCGTACGTTTTCTTTTTTTCTTCATTAATGCAGATTTATCAAAATAAATTTTCTAATAAGATAGGATCCCTGCATATGAATAATTCACCAACCTTTTCAGAATTATCTTGCTTCATTATCTAAAGTTCAATCCATTATATATTTTTTTATTTGGGAGGCAGTTTTAATTCGGCACTATTCACCTAAACCCCTTTTATGTCCCCTTACGTTAGCAAAACATGGTACATTCTAATGAAACTGCTCCCAGTCAAAAGACAAACCACCTGCTGTCCGGGTACAGATGATCATACACGACACGAGCAGCGCAACAACTTCATCATATGTTAATTTACGATTATATTTTGAAATCATTTATTATTTTAGTCTTTATCATGAAATGTCAACAACTCTTTTAAATACTATAAGTGTTAGAAGTTCTTACAATTAGACAACATCCATACTCATTCGCACCATCAGCAATATAGAAAATCCCTTGCATGCCAGCACGCGCTATTGCCCCCCCATGACCAAGGAAGGCCCAGCAACGTTGCTGGAATCCTCCAAGGACACAGGGGAACAGAGCCCCCCTGAACACAGACTGGTCCAATAAGGGTTATTGCCTTTATTTAGTTATTTTAATTTTAATTTCATTTAATCTCGTCATGCAAACTTCAATTACATCCATTTAAACCTAACAACATGGTCATCTAGTCTATTAGGACCTGCAACCATCAAAATATGGTCTTTCTCCTTGAGGTTCCTAATGAAGTTGTTGAACTGCCCCCTACGTCTACGAAATTCTGCACCGGTCGGGCAATCCCAAGGGTTGTTTGGTTTGTAAAACCTGAGCTCGACTTGAGCAGCAACAACTTTTGCCAGTGGTGATACTGCACGCAATTTCTTGTAAAATTCTATAGCCTTCACGAATACCTTCTGGTTAGCTATTTGGTTTTTTATGGAGTTGCCAGCTAAAATAACCAA
>JBAGKJ012480843.1:0-12669 GCA_037179465.1 Phronima sedentaria | reverse complement strand
TAATACACAGTACCTAGGTAGTAGTTACCTACATGGTAATAGACAAAATACAGACAGGAATATAAGTAGCCTACATAATTAAAAATATATTGAAAACTTAATTAAATTTAAACAATATGTTCACATAGGTACATAACTAGGCACTAAATTAAAATAGGTAGGTAGCTGGCACTCCGACTTTTATATCTGAAGATAAAACTGTACTTCAATAAAAACTGTACGTGGTATGGCAATTAATCCACGTACTGGACACATTCACATTAAACACTCATATGTTCAAGTTATATTTAACTAGCTCAAAATTCCTATGAATCTAATACACTATTTTCATTTTTAACACTACAATAGTGCCACCACTAAATTTTCTCAATTACACCATACCAAAATGTAAACAAACAAACCTCAGTAACTATTCTAAGTGCCTATACATCAGGTAATCACAGTTACCCTGGCAAAATCTGAATACTTTTATACTTTTATAATGCATATTACATGTGTATAGTTTTATTTTAATTAATTTTAGGACATAAACTGAATAACAAGAAAAATATCAAATTTTTAACCCTAAATTTTGAGGTTAAGGAGGTAAAAGGTTCCGATTATATTGCATCGTTTTATATACACAGCTGACAATTTGTCAGCTCTATATTTCAAGAATATAAAATTAAGTGACGGCTTCAGAAAATACTAGTTTTATTTAAAACAAACTTTATTTGCCTTGGTTTATCTAAAACAACATATTAACCACAATGTGGGTGTCCTGTTAATATAATTGACATTTACCCTAGTTTAGTAAGCTCTTTACCCCTACTTTCAATAAGCATACGCTTATGAATCTAGTGCCATGTATGGAACGGAGAGTTTTCTCAGCTGTTTGAACCGTATAATCACAGATTACCTACAAACAGATGACCAATATAGCTAATTTCTTATGGTAAAAAATCTTCACTCAATTTTTCAGGAATTTTTTAAGCTAAAATCAATAAATAGGATATTTAAATGATTTTTTGTTAAAACTTTGCTAAGGGACCAGCCATATTTAAAAAAATGTGCGTGTTTGGACTGTGAGATTGCGTATATATGATTTGTTCAGTGCCATGTTTGGAAAGTGCCACAAATTGCTTGGCACTCCACTTTGTTTACATTCGTAAATTAGGTACTTGGAGCAACAGAGATGCAATTTTAGTGAAGTTTTCAGATGCAAGTTTGATTTAGTTAGTTACCTAGTTCATCACAGGTAGCGATTACAATTTGGAAAAGAAAAGATAAGGGCGACAAGATTTATTTAATTAAAAATACATAACCTCCATAACAAAAACTAGGTAAGTGGGTACCTAGGTAATTATTGTTATCTGGTGTAGTGTAGGTACTTGAGAATTAATTTCATATAAAAATAATGGGTTCTGGCCTAGATAAGCAAATTGGACCCCCCCGTCCAAAAAATTTTAACAATTTTTTTATTTTTTTTTTGCATATGTATTTTTCAGACAAAAATAAGACTAAAAAAAATTTAAGAGATTAAGATTAAGAGTTGCGAGAGTGTGGTGATGCGAGGTTTTGATTTTTGTTGAAAATTCCGGGTTATCCTTTTAACAAGTGTCCAAATTCGCTTGTTCGTAAACTTAGTTGCGGGGGGCTGTTTTCCTTTTTATTAGAATCAAACTTATTCTGAATATACCAATAAGTACCTAGGTAGGTAAGCAGAGGTTAGTGTGGAGTTAAGTACTACCTAACATAGTTAGGGGGTACCCTGGCTCTTTTCTGCCAGCTTATTTTGGCGAACTCCTCTTTTTATGTTATTTCAATTTTGATTTATTTAATTGTGTTGCTTCATATTTTGTTCATTTCTTTTAGTTCAACTACTTATTTGTATTTCTCACCCCTATATTGTCTGCATTGGCTGAGAGGGTGTCTACTCCTTATTCCTGTGAGGTGACAAGGTTAACTAGATACATACCTAGCAGGGATGCCAACCACTAGAAGGGCAGGGGAGGTCGACTGTGGATGTTGTGGCCTACCCCTTAGTACTAAACCAAAGTTAGGAGTTGGTGAACAAGAAAAGGACAGATGTCTCTCTTGTATGTATGCTGAAGTAGTAAGTGTTAGATGTAGGGTTAAAGAGATAGAGAAAATTAACAGAGAAGTAATGCAAAGTGTTAAGATGAAAGATAAAGAGATTAAAAACCTGCAAGAAACTCTGGATAATAGTCAGTATATGGATGCTGTTGAGTCAGTCAATAATAGTGAGAATAATAAGAGCTTAGTAATAATGCAGGAGATTAATGACATTAGAAAGATAGCTAATGAACTAGCAGAAGAGAAAGGGATACTTCAGGATGAACTGGAGAAAGTGAAAGACGAAGCTGAAGCCTTAAGAACTAATAGAGAGGAACTTTTAAGTGATAACCAAAGGGGCAATGAAGAAATTGCTAACCTCAAAAATGAAAATGCAAAGCTACATAGCAAAATCTTGGAATTATCAGTGAGATTGGAAACAGTTCTTGAAACAACTAACTGTACTACTAACGAGCCACTTGAAAGAGTAGGGCAGGTTGATTCCAACCGTGATGAAAATTCTGCAAGTTCAGATGAATTAAGGCACACTAGTAGGAGGGGTCAGGGTGGGGCTAGGGGAGGGGTCAGTTTACGGGGTGCATATAACAATATAGGCCACATAGATTCAGAGAATACAGAAGTAGGTAATAGTAATTCTAGTGCGAGGGTTATAGGTGGGGCTGGTAGGGGAGGGAGAGGGAGGGGCGGGACACGGGGTGGTAGCAATAATAATAATGACAGAGTGCAGAGAGAGCGAGAACTGGCAGAAGGAACTAATGTATCCCAAGGCTCTAGAGATAGAGGTAGTAGCAGGATGAGAAGCTTAGGGAGATCCAATGGTGTAATCCAGGATGATACGAACAATAGAGGTAACAGAGACAATGTCGAAGATAGTGCAGGTAACTTAGCCCAAGCTCATCAACAACTAGGGTTAAATACCTATAACAGAGTAAATAGTTCCAGTAAGAAAGGTAGAATTGTGATAGTGGGAGATAGCATGATGAAAAACATAGATAAAGTGGTCAAAATGAGAGAGGCAGGTAGTGCAAGAAAAGCAATAAGTGGAGCAGGAATAAAGCAGATAGTCGGTGAGGCAGCTAGAATGCATGGTTCTATGCAAAGAGGTGATATGTTATTTATACAAGGAGGAGGTAATAGCTTGAACGTATTGGGGCCGGAGGAGACTATTAAATCAGTTATAAGAGGAGTAAATGGTATGAGTGATACAAATGCTGAAACTGAAATTGGAGTAATAAGTATACTTCCCCGCCCTAGAGAGGGTAGAGAGTATGAAAGCAAGAGGAGATACACTAACAGAAGACTAAGAGAAGAGATAATCCGTGTGAGAGAAACCAATAGTAAGGTTAGATGGCTGGATGCAGAAAGTGTTATGGACATGTCTTGTTTTGAAAGAGATGGAATACACCTCAACTACGAAGGGACTAGAAGACTAGGTAAGAAAATAATACAAAGACTTGGGGAGGTCAATGGAGTATCCACAAATAACTCCCAATGACTAGTGAAAGATGAGCAAGACAGGAAGGGGATACAAATTGGATATGTTAACATTAGGGAATTTAATGAATATAAATTTTTGGATCTTAGCCGTGAAGTAAAGGAATGGGGATTTAATCTAATTTTGCTAACGCAGACAAACCTGATGGGAATGGTAGCTGTAGAAAATGAGTTTTGCTATTTCTTAGGGAAGGGTAGGGACAAAATCTCCAGGAAAGGGGGAGGCTTAGGCATCCTAGTTAATAGGGAGATGGAGGGTACGTATGAAAATTTAGATATAAATGAAGACTTATATAGTGAAGACATTATGGCAATCAAGTGTTCTGTAGGTAAACAAAATTTTATTATTATAATTGTATACATGACTGTTGAGGGGCCCAGAGCTAATATAGAGAATGCTGAGAAGTACAAAATATTAGAGGAACTGGTGACAGAATACAAAGACCATGAAGTCATTATTGCAGGTGATATGAACGGACACACTGGTGGACTAGGGGAACCAATAAATTCTAATGGCAGGAAACTATTAAATTTTTCTGAAGTAAATAATCTAGAAATCCTTAACCATACTTTAGGCGAGGGTACTATTACTTGGAGAGCCAGAGATTTCTGTTCAATTATAGATTTTGTTCTAGTTAACAGCCTGGCTAGGGAGAAGGTAAAGGACTTCTGGATAGATGATGACAGGGTACTGGATGTGGACACTGACCACAATGTCATCACCTTAAGCTATCAGTCACAGAAAAATGAATCTCAACCCACAGCAGAGGAGACAATGAATATAGACCATAATAAGTGGAAGGTTAGAGGGATTAATTGGCAGAACTTTGAGAGAGATTTAAGTAGTCTAAACTGCCTATACCACCATAATATAGATAAGTTTAATGAAGAAATAATACAGAATATTAATTTAGTAGCTACCAAACATATAAAAAGAGCTAAAAGGAAGAAAAAGACTAAGAATAAAGTGTGGTGGAATGAGGAGATTAACAACACTAAGAAAAAGAAAACAATATGTAATCGAAAATGTAGAAAGCTAAGAAAGCTGATGGCCACAGGTGATATCTCCAAAGAGGAGTATGATATAGCATGGATTAACCTTAGGAACATACAAGCAGAGATGAAAGGACTAATACACAAGGCTAGGGCAGAGGATGAAAGAAGAATCTTAGATAAAATAAGAGAAAAAGGAAATGATGAGAGCAAAGATTGGTATAGGTTCTTAAGAGGAGACAAAGGAAACCAGTTGGTAATTGATGAGATTTTGGTGGAGGGAAAGGTTATCAAAGGATACAGGGAAATCAAACTGGAACTTGAAAAATTTTGGAGTGATATTGGCGGCATGAATGAACCATTGATAGAAAGGAATCCTCATATTAATTTAAATAGGTATGATGCATCCTCTTTAGACAGGGAAATAACAAAGGCTGAGATCCAAGAGTATTTAAAGTCCTTAAAAAATGATAAATCAGCCGGCCCAGATGAAATACCTTACGAATTTTTAAAGAACGGGGGACTGGGTATTATAAACAGGCTGCACACACTGTTCAACGATATTTTAGTGGGGGAAAGTGTTCCAACTGCATGGAATTTTGGGAGGGTAAATCTAATTCATAAAGGAGGGAATAAAAGCAAGAAATCTCTGAAAAATTTTAGGCCAATCTGTGTTTCTGACTCTATTGGGAAGGTTTTTTGCGGCTTGCTTAATCTTAGGTTAAATGAATTTAGTGAAAAGAACAAAATCTTAGGTGAGGAACAAAATGGATTCAGGAATGATAGAAGAGGGGAGGATAATTTATTTGTGGTAGGTTCAATTATCGAAAAATTTAGAAGGGATAAGCAGACATGTTTGATAGCGTTCCTGGATATCCAAAAAGCATATGATCGGGTGGATAGAAGGTGCTTACTGACAGTTTTAAGAAGTATTGGGTTATCCGAAAGGATAGTAAATATCATAGAAAGTCTATATAGGAATACAAAAGCGAAATTTAGATTGGGAAATATAGAAACTGAGTCTATAAATAGTGTACTTGGTGTTCGTCAAGGGTGTGTGCTCTCACCTCTCCTCTTCAACCTATACACGGAGGAGCTGGTGACGAGGCTTAGGAAATTAGGAGTAGGTCTAGACATTGCTGGGAACTGCTTAAGTAGCCTCCTATATGCGGATGATATAGTTCTATTCGCAAGTAACCCAGAGGATATGCAGAGAATTTTTGATGTAGTGACTGAATATGGGGAAGATTTTGGTGTTAGATTTAGCCCAGAAAAAAGTGGTGTTATGGTGGTGAATGGAGAAGGGGGCTATAAAAGTTGTCAGTGGAAGCTGGGCGGTTCGAAGATAGGAGTAGTAGATGAATATAAATATTTAGGGTTTGTTATTAATGAGAAAGGCTTAGTGAAAGGTAAGAACAGTAAAATCTTCACTGCACAACAATGGTACGGAATATTGGGAAGTACAATAAAGTTCAGATCGAATAAGTATGAAGTTGTTAGAGGGCTCTGGAAAGGCATTGCAGTACCAAAGATTTTGTATGGAGCTGGCACTATGGTATGGACAACAGAGGAGGTAAGATCATTGGAAGTTATCCAGAACAAAATAGGCAGACTAGGATTAGGAGCTAATACCTATGTAGCGGTTGAAGCTGTTAGGGGGGAAATGGGATGGAGTAGCTTTGAAGAAAGAATTGATAAAGGAAACCTGATGTACAAGAAGAGATTAGAAATGATGGATAGGAATAGATGGGCTAGGAGAGTTTACGAGTGGAATCAGAGGGGAAGTTTTGTGAGGAAGTGCTTAGGATTAATCAAAAAGTACAGCTACAGCAGGATGTGGCAAGTTCAATTGAATAGAGACATACTGCACTGGAAGTTCCAATGTAGATCAGGGATGGATAGAGGATGGGATCTAAAAAAATGGAAGGATGCTATCTCAACGAGAGTGGCACAGATAGGATTGCAGAAGTGGAAAAGTGGCATGGAGGGAAAATCCACTATGAACCTTTATAAACACAAGGAGAAGCCAAATGCAGAGAGTTTTTACGATGGTAGCTGGAATGGAACCTTACTGTTCAAGGCGAGAACAGGGTCACTAGAAGTCAAAAGTAGGACGTACAGGTGGGATTCTGATGGCTCAAAAGTATGTAGGGTATGCTATCAGGATGATGAAACACTAGAACACCTTATAGTAGAATGCCCAGGATATGAGGGAATAAGAAGGGAATTTGTTTTGGAAATAAAGGGTATGGTGGGAGATCCAGAATGGGAAGTAATAAAGAATGGAAATGATCAAGGATTAGGATATATTCTTGCACTAGATAAGGGGGTAAAGCAGGGGGTGGTGGAACTTACTAAAAGGTTTTTGGGTAGGGTGTGGGCAGCCAGACAGACATTGTGGGGGAGAGAAATATGACTGGTAGTCTGCAAATGTATGGCAGTAGTATGACTTGTCAGATGTCTGACAGTCAAATGACTAAGATACATTTGTTCCTTTTTTTTTACCTATTTTGCTGCCATTAACCAAATATATTCAGTTTTTTGTTTTGTTACCCCTTTATTTTGCTTTTTATTTTTTATTTAATGTAATTTTAATGTCTAGGCAAATAAATCATAAATAAGAATTAAAGATAATTTTTTTTTTGTGCTTTAAGCGAAGGAGTTCAGCCGTTACAAAGGCTAGGCAGATAAGTCCTGCTCCTCACTCAAGTTCAAGTTCAAGTAAAGTCGTAAGTATTTGATTGTAATTTTTGATTTAGTCTTTTTTTTAGTTTTCCTTCAGTGTATTTTTATGTTTGCAAAGTCCTTTCTCTTTAATTTTTTCACGTAACTAGGTAGGTACGCTTCAGGTTGTTTTGGCGGGTCAACTAACCTAGTTAGGGGGCCATTAAGTCCAAAGTCCCTTCTGGATTTTCAGCTTAAACCTGCTTTTATAAAGCAGGGATAAGGAGTACATATATATATACACTTTTTACCTATAGTTTTTAATAGGCTGTGTATTAAAATAAAACTAACATACATACCTAACTGCATAGTTTGTTAACTAAGTAGTCAGGTAAGATGGATAAAAATAATAAGGACGATAAAGGAAATAAAAGGATTGCATCCCCTATATCCCCTTTTTCCATTGATAAACATGATAAACAGGAAAAACCTTTGAAACCTAGTGAAATTAAGAAGGCAAAAACCAATGGATTACAAACAATAGAGGAGGAGACTGTAGAAATAGAAGCTAACACTCAAATGAGCCATGAGACTAATGATGGCCCTTGCAATGAGAAGGAGACACCAAAATCAACAGGGATGATGAAAAAGCTGCCTAGCTTTAATTTTGACAATTTAGATCAAACGAAGACAAAAGGAAAGGTGACAGAAGATAAGAAAGCTGTAGACAGTTATAAGGAAATTGCGGAAAGGGAATGTAAGTACAAAAACTACCAAATGGAAAACTCTTTAAAGGAATACAGCAGATGCAGTACATGTAAAGCAGTAGTGGGGGAACAGCATGAAGCAATTTCATGTGATAAATGTAAAATATGGTTCCACACAATATGTCAAGACATAAATAAAAAAGAATATGAGATGATAGATCAGTTAGAAAATAAAGTAATGTGGTTCTGCAATGAATGTAAAATTGTAGTAGAAAAACAAATAAGTACACCAGAAGGTGATAGTGATAATAACATTCAAGATCTAAATAAACAAATAAAAATACTACAGGAGGAAATCATTAGATTGAAAATCCCTATAAATGAAGAAGTCAATCAAAGTTCTATAGACTCAAACCTAGAAACTGAACAAGTGGATAGTGGCAGAAGTAATACAGAATATATGGAAGATAGGGCTGATATAGAAGAAAATATAGAAGCGGGAGAGATAAACAATCATATTAAGAAACTAAGGAATGAGATAACAGAAGTGATAAGAGACTTAGCAGATAAGATTGAGGAGGAACTAAATGGGCTAAAAACTCAGCAGAGTAATCTAGTAGACATTATAGACAGAAATAGGAAAAAAGAAGAGACAAATAATAATAATAAAGAGATGAACAAGGACAATTATGACATAAAAAAGAATAACCTTATTTTCTATAACATTAAAGAATCTAGGCTAAGAGAGGCAAGGGAAAGGATGGAAGAAGATCTACATATCTGTGAGGAAATAATTAGAAATGAAATGGGAATAAGAGACTTCCAAATCATGAAAGTGATAAGGCTTGGTAAGGTAAATGCTGATAAAGCAAGACCCTTGCTAGTTAGGCTAGGTAGCGAACAGGAAAAATGGAGAATTTTAGGTAAGGCAACAAACCTAAGGAGCTCCTATAAATTTGAAAATATTTATGTAGCGAAGGACATGACTGTAGAGGAAAGAGAAAGAGACCGGGAGATGAGGCTAGAGGTACAGAGGAGAAAGCAAAATGGAGATAATTGCATGATAAAAAACGGGAGAATTGTAAAGAAAGCAGGAGAAGTGAATCTAGGGATGTACATCAACAGCAGCAGAAGTGCCTGGGTGCAAAGAGGCCACAGAGGGAGAGGGAGAGGGAGGTAGATGATCTACAAAATAATATAGTTATTAAATATTTAAACGCTCAAGGATTTACAAATTCGAAAATATTAGAAATTGAGAAACTAGTAGAAAATAAAAATGAGCTATTATTGTGTGTAGAAACACACCTAAAATATGAAAGAATTAAAATTGATGACAAATATGCAGTTTTACATAAAATGAGAGATATACAAGATAAGAAAGGAGGGGGGTTATGTTTAATGTATAAAAAGGACAGTAATATAGAAGTAAAAGAACAAAACATAAATAATCCAGATATCCTGCATATAAAAGTAGGAGGATTAAATGAAGAAATAAATATAATTTTAGTATATTTTTCAGTGATTAATAAAAAAGAGGATAAGCAGAGGAATGTAAAAATGAAGTTAGATCTGGAGAAAATTCTAAGTACGCAGGAGGAACCCACAATGGTAGTTGGTGATTTTAATGGACACATACAAGATATAGGAACACAAAGAGAAGACTATAATGGAAAGATGATGCTAGACCTAATGGGCAGACAAAATTTAACTCTGTTAAATTTAGACAGTAAATGTGAAGGCAGCATAACTAGAACTATGAATGACCAAAGAAGTTCTATAGATTTTGTATTAGTAAACGAAGGAATGTACTCAAAATTTATAAACATGATAATTGATGAAAGTAAAGCTAAATTCGACCTATCAGACCACAACTTAATGGAAATAAAAATAAAATTTAAACAAAAAAAGGAAACTGGTAAAAAATGGATCAGAAATAGATATATATGCATGGAAACAGAAGCTACTGACAAGTTCATAAATTACATGGAGGAGGAATTATCTGAAAACCCGACAGGTAGGATAGAAATTCTCAATGATATTATAAAGAAAGGCACAGAAAAATTCCTCATAAGAAATACAAAAAGGAGAGCAAAACAAAATGATAGACCTTGGTTCAACAGTAAATTAAGATCTGAAATGGATCTAAGAAGTCTATATAACAAGAAAAAAAGAAATTTAAAATCAAAGGAAGAGAGAGATAAATTCACAAGTTTATACTTTAAACAAAAACAAAAGGTACAGATGATGGTTAAAGAAGCAATGATAGTACATGAAAGAAGGATAACTGATGAGATAAAGAATGCAAAAGATGGAAGTAGAAGCAAATGGAGATATATCAATAAATTAAAGGGCAAGAAAGAAAAAGAGAAAGATTTATATCTTTACAATAGAGAAGGAAACAAGCTAGAGCAATTGGAGGAAAGCAATGGAGTTAGAGACTACTGGAGTAACATATACCAAAAGCGGGTAAATAATATTGAAAAAGCATGGACAAATGAAATACAACAAATATACACAGAAAGAAATACGGACAGAATTAAACTTTACAGTAATACCAAGCTAGAGGTAAATGAGGCAACAGGTACAATAAAGACTCAAATAAAAGAAATAGAAATACCAAATAATTTAAGGGAGCATTTCTCTATGGCCTTCAAAATACGCGAAGATCCAATAAATAAAATGCTACCTATAGAATTCAATGAGGAAACTATTAAGAAACAGATTGCAAAGACAAAAAAGGGTAAGGCACCTGGTCCAGATGGTATAAAGAACGACATTTATAAATGTATGGCGGAAAGCAAAATATGTCTGAAAAGTATGACAAATTGCTTCAATAGCGAAATTGTGAAAGAGGAAAAACCCAGGAGTTGGCTAGAATCTAGAACAATAGCAATACCCAAAAAGAACAAACCTACACCAGCAGATATAAGACCGATAGCACTTACAGATTCTAGCTACAAAATATTTACAGCCATGATAAAGGACAAAATTGAAGATCACATAAAAAGTAATAGGCTAGACTCAGTACAGCAAGCAGGATTTACAAAAGATAGAAGATTGGAAGACAACTTGCTATTAGTTCAGGAATGCAAAGAAACAGCTTTTAAAGAAAAGAGACAACTAATAATCACAGCTATTGACTACAGTAAAGCATATGACTCAATAATAAGAGAAAAAATAATAGAAACACTAATGTTTTTTAAAATAGATGAGGAAGTTATAAGTAACATAACGAAAATATATAAAGAAGACACAACAACACTGGAGATAAGAAAAGATATGAAAATAAATTTTAATATTACAAATGGAATAAGACAAGGTTGCAATTTGTCAGCTACTATCTTTAAGCTGATAACTTACAGAATAATAAAAGACATTAACAAGGAGTGCATGGGTTTTAAAATAGGAGAAAACCATTTAAGCTGCCTTTTCTACGCCGATGATGGGCTTCTACTATCGAGCAATGTAGAGGAAGCAGAAAAGGCTATTGATACATTGAAAAAGTCTAGCCACAGATATGGATTGGAAATGAATAAGAGTAAAAGTAGTATAATTATCGTAAACCAAAGTCAAAACATAGAAAGTATCAGAGGTATAGAGGTGGTAAACGAAATAAAATACTTGGGAGTTCATATAAACAATGGAAAGAATATGTTCGAAAAACATAAAAAAGAGATATTTAAGAAAGCCAGAATGTATGAAAATATGACATATGGTATAATAGAACGAAGCTGCAACAGACTAGATATTGGCAAGACTTATTGGAAGAGTGTAGCCATGCCATCCATGCTACACGGTACCAGCATAATGAAATTTAATAGGAAAGAGATAGAGAAACTGCAGATTACCGAAAATAACATATATCGTAAGATACTTAGAGCACCACCTTACACGCCAATAGGTGTGCTCAGAGGAGAGGTAGGTAGCTCATCAATGACTACACGATTTATGAAGAATAAAATACTATATATGAGAAGTATCTTTAAAAGGAACAATGAACTACTAATAGAGATAGTGAATAGAAGGGAGTGTAAATTAAAGACTGAGGTTAATGAGATGATCAAAATAATGGACTTAACTTGGAGTCAACTACTAAACGAGAAGGAGATAAATATAAAAGAGCATATAAGGAAATGGGATGAAAAGTGCTGGAGGGAGGACAATTTAAAAAAGAAAACACTGGTAACTTACAACGAGTTTAAAGATACTATAAAAGAAGAACTGTATTATAACAATGAAGCTTCACTATTGGCATTCAAAATGAGAGCCAATGTACTTAATTTAAACGATAGAAATAGACACAATAATGGAAATACAGCATGTAGCCTATGTGGAGAGGAATATGAAAATCTAATGCACTTTGTTATCCAATGCCCTAGACTAAGTGAAGAAAGGATGAAGATCTCAAAATTACAAAGACCGCTAGAGGAAAATCTAAATAAAATCCTTGGAGAAGTTTTATTTCTATACAACGAAAAGAATCAAGAGGTATTTTTAAATATGTGGAAAAGAAGGAAAATGATAATGAAAGAAATACAGATATAAGATAAATTACAATTTTGTTTAGAAGATTAAATTTGATTAAGGAAGAAAGAAATAAAGAAGACGCCCGATAGAAAGGGGGATCCGTCGGATTAGTGACCTGACCTGACCTGACCTGTTAATAGGAATGTGTAAACAAATAACAAACAAACAAAATCGTGAAGCGTTAAGACACACAAGCGAAGACACTTCA
>JBAGKJ012469732.1:0-12712 GCA_037179465.1 Phronima sedentaria | reverse complement strand
ACCATATGGGAATGTTAGGTGTCTAGCGACGACCATTCCTTTTGGCCCATACTGCTTGCATGGATTGGTGTCCTAATGGGTAATATACCAGGAGTCCATGTTTGTCAGTGATGAAAAGGAACTTACCTACCTTTGTACCTTTGTAGAGCTTCGGAGATCTTCATCCAGGTCATCACATTGGTGACTACCGTTGATTATTTGTTGACATTTCCAATAAAGAATTATTATGATATCTTACATGTCCGGATACTGGAGGGCAGTCAGCCAACTTTTCAATAAATGAAGTAAGCTCCCTCTTAAATGCATCCTCATCCATGACTAGAGTAAGTCTACTGGGTAATTTATTCCATAATCTTGGACCAATCATGGCGAACGATGAATCATATAGCTTTAGATTATGTGGTCTGGTTTCTGTACTCATAGCAGGCAGATATGCTCGGACTCCAAGACGAGATTCTGGTCGGAACCTCACTATACTGCTGGTAATCTTCCCATTTAGAATTTTCCACATTATTATCAATATATATCGTTCTCTTCTGCGTTGCATTGACATCAGATGTAATTTTGTAAGTCTCTCCCAATATGAGAGGGTCTGACATCCTTGAATTTTTCGAGTAAATTCTCTCTGGACTCCTTCGATCATTTCTATATCGGATACCTTTTGTGGGTGCCAGAGTGGGGAGCAGTACTCGAGGTGACTTCTTATCAAGGACTTATATAATGTTAACATAACATCCTGATTTCGTGATTTGAACACACCAAGTACCCAGGCCGAGACTGCTCTTGCTTTTGTCACCAATTTGGCAATGTACTTTGACCATGATAGATCACTGGTGACTATCACTCCAAGATCTCTGAGTTCTGTCACAGGATCTAATATAAATTCATTGGTTACTGTGTATGTCAATAGCTCATTGTAAAAGGGCAACTGTCCACTCAGATTACTTGGATTTGCAAGGTGTACCAACAATTCAAATTTTTGCTCATGTAATTTCATGTTATTACGTTTTGACCAAGCCATAGCTTCATACAAATCGTTCTGTAGATCTTCTCTACATTTGAGGCTATTTATACGATTTGTAATTTTCGTATCGTCGGCAAAAAACCTGATTTGAGATTTCATGTTGCATTCGAGGTCATTTATGAATACTAGAAATAGTATGGGGCCAAGGACACTACCCTGAACCACCCCACTCTTTACAGGAGCAATGTAAGAGTGAACATTATTTATCACAACAGTCTGAGTTCTGTTGAAAAGGAAAGAGGATATCCATTTGATCAGTGAGGAGCTAAAATGGTACCTGGCCAGCTTCTTGAGGAGAAGCTGGTGATCCACCTTGTCAAAGGCTTTTGCATAATCCAAATAAATGGCATCAGTATCCTCTCCATGCATCAGACCGCACAGTATATCATTAAAGTGCTCAAGAAGTTGAGTAAGGGTACTTTTTCCTGACTGGAATCCATGTTGGTGTTTAGAAAGAATATTGTTTCTTTCCAAATGGTGAATCATTTTATTTCTTACAACTCTTTCTGCAGTTTTCATTATGTGGGAACTCTTTGCTATTGGTCTGTAGTTCTCTGCTTCTATTCTATTCCCCTTTTTGAAAATAGGATATATTTGTGAATTCTTGTAGAACTGAGGTATGATGCCATTACAAAAAGATTCTTGCCACAAAAGAAACAGAGGTTCTATTATTTCATCAGCACAATTCTTAATCAGTTGAACTGGGATTTCATCTGGACCAGTGGAAGAGTTAGAATTAAGGTCCTCAATGGCAGCCTTCAAATCCAATTTGGTTAGCGCTAAATCTTGGTCTTCCATGGGAAATAAAATGAAAGGTTTTTGGAAGTTTGGGCACTTCGTGTCTTTGGCGTTTGGATCACTAAAAACTGATGAGAACTGATCTTGAAATGTATCGGCAATCAATTTTAAGTCAGATGTTATGTTTCCACTCTTTTCCTTTAACATATTTATGGACCTTTTTAAAGAAGAATGTCTTTTTGCATATCCATAAAAGCTTTTAGGATTAGTTTTAATATTAGTTACTGCTATTTCTTCTCGTCTGTCAATTGATTTAATATAAGCTTCTTTGATCTCATAGCAAACTAATGCCAGTTGTCTTTTGAGATTTACGTTTGCTTTATCAGATGCTGAGGCAATCTGTTTCTCCAGACGTTTACGTTTACGTCTGAGGGCATGCATTATTTTTGGCCTACCTGTTTGAGGTTTTTTCTTAGGAACATACTCTTCGCATATCTGGAGGAGAATCAGAGTGAAGAGTATAGGAAATTCTTCGAGTACACAGTTATTTTTCAATGTGGCCCAGTCCACTTCTTTTATCAGATCATTGATTCTGGTATAATTAGCTTTGTTGAAGTCCAGAGCTGCAAACCCATGTTGCATATAGTTATAGTGTTCTTTATGACCATTCTGGTTGTCAACATCTATGGAGAGGACAATTTCAACAATTTTGTGGTCTGAAATACTAGTGCATATTGTGGATACTGCATTAACCAAAAAGTCGTTGTTGGTGCAAAATAAATCCAATATGTTGTTTCCCCTTGTGGGTTCAGTAACATATTGGTTAAGAGTTAGAAAAGAAAGAAGTCTCAAAAATTCCTTTGCAGACTCCTGAACATCACAGTTTGCTCCAGGCAGACATTCCAAGGTATTCCAGTTAATAAAAGGGTAATTTAGGTCACCCACTAAACATATCTGGAATGAATCATCAATTTTTTCACCCAATTGGTCTTTAACAAATTTTACAATTTTTGAAAAATTACAGTTAGGTGTACTTGGGGGTCTGTAAATTAATACAATACATAATTTGATTGTTGAAAATAATACAATTAAGCATTGACACATACCTTCATCAAGACTGGATGTACTGGTGATTGGAAAGCTTTCATGGGAGTAAAGTATTACTCCCCCACCTCTCCCATTGCGGTCACATCTTGAGATTGAATATCCCTCTATATCTACTTGTGCATCAAGTATAGTGGAAGTTAGCCAAGTTTCTGTAAATGCCATGAATGCTGTAAACTTACCAGCGACTTTACCATCCTCAACCAGTGCCTCAATCTCTTTAATTTTGTACTTACAGCTGCTATTGGCACTGGTATTCATGGACTGGATATTTAGCAGCGTGAAAACAGGATGTTGCCATCTGTTTTCGTATCTCTTCTCATTTGCATCCCTGTTGTAGTTGGATTTAATCCTAGGGTTTGATCTAATTGAGTTTTGTTTTGAGCATGGTATTGACGTTGCATCAGGTCTTGTTCCTGTATATGGTAAGGTTGGTAATTCATCTGGGGCTGGTAAGTGTACGCTGATGGTCTGCCTTGCCATTGAACCTGGTGATTCATGCCTCTCAGTTGATTCACTTCGTATCGCATCATTTCCAAATCCCTGCTTCGCTCCGCTCTCAGATCCATTATTATTTTTTCTATTCTCTCCCATGGGTCGTTTTTTGAATTTTCAGTTCTCATCGCTTCACTGGTTTCTCCTGTATTTATGTTAATTTTTGATGTATCTTTTATTTTATCTTCTCTATGTCTCTTGGTGCCTTTCAGATGTACAAACGTACAATCAGTATTTGTACAGAGACGACTTTTTATAGAGTATCTGCATAATATTGGATGGTAATATTTGCATAGTTTTCCTAGTTTACATCCTTTCTCTTTGGATCCATAACTGCAATAGTTACGACAAGTTTTGGGATGATCGAAGGTACATTTCTGGTTGTTAACTAATTTATTTCCTCTTAATCCGTGCGGACAACTTCCCTTTCTGTATAATGGGCATATAATTTTTCTTATATCTTGATTTCTGTAGTCTTCGTTTTTGTGGTTATTTGCATCATGCGGTACACTATACAATACATTTTCTACCTCTGGATTTTTTGATGTACATTCTTGTATTTTATGAGAATCCAGGTTTGTAGGTACATTAGTCAAACTTGGTTTTTCTATTTTAAAATCTGTTGTACAATCAGAACACAACCAAATAATACCTCTAGGGATATAACTAGGCATAGCTTCAAGAAATTTTATCAATCTTGGGCAATTATGAGAACCCCTTTGACATTTGGCACAATTGAATAGAGGTGTCTCTTTTAGGCCTAATTTATAGTCCTCCCCACATTCAGAACATGTTGAGGGTATGAGAGAGTTTATTTTATTTACAATATTTATAATAAGAGATTTCTTGTTATGTTGCTTTTTCTTTTTATCATCAAACAATGCAATATCAAGAAATTCAGCTGTCTCTTCTAACATAGGTACTTGAAACTTTGCGAGGTTCTTTTCATTGTCGCTTATATCACCATCATGATTATATGCAGAGATAACTTTTTTTGCGCCTTCACTACAATCTTGCAACAGAGTGCCTATGACAATTTTTGTATCTTCTACTTTTCCATTTCGTATATTGGATAGGGTCCCTCCATTGTTGGGATTAACAATACGGTCAGAGTTTGCTAAGAGCCACTCATCATTTGACTTCTTCCAGTTTATATAATGAACTTTTATTTCATTTGTCTCTTCTTTCATCGTTATAATCTTACATGGATATTCTTGATTATCAGTTTTATCAATAACTCCAATAATCTTTCCAATTTCAATGGTTTTTCCAAAAATCTCCATCGAGTACAAGTGGATTCAAGTACAAGTTACCAGCTTATGAATCAATTGCACTGTTTTAAAAGTATCTGCTAACTTAATGACTAATTAAGAATATACCTCAGGAGCAATCAGTAAAACGTGGTAAAGGGTTGTTTCATTTTTTTTCATTTTTGTTTGAAGACTTTTTTTTTGCGTAACCACTGTGCACAAATCCAGCTGCTCTGGGTGGTCAGGAGATTGGTTTGTGGTCTTTGTCTGGCGCACGTGGGGTACTTCTTGTAGAAATAATTCAGTTGCCATTTTTTTATCTGCTTCAAGTGAGAGTAAGCTAAGCTCTTGTTCATAAAAAAACAGGAGTAATTATTGTTGGGCACTTTTTTAGGGGTAGTAATTATTGGTTTGCTGACTTATCCCATACTGCGGTAAGAGGTTTTTTACTTAACTCTCATGTATATATAGTATGTGCTAACCTCTTCGTAGCCAGATTTTTTACAGAAGTTTCACAGGAAAGTACTCCCGCAATACCATTCTCTTGAGGAAATTTAAATTAAGCAAGAAGTCTCAAAATAGTCATTGTCAAATTTAATTAAAGAAGATACAATGACTGGAATGGAGTAAAGCCGAGTACCGCCGTCCCGGGACGATGATGGAGTTCATGGCAAGTCAAATTAGCTTCAGATAAATTTTAAAGGATCCCTGAGCACATATGTATATTTGAGCAACTTTGGGAGTAAATGGCCTGATTATTTGTGGTGAGTGGATCGAGTCTAGCTTGCCGTATTAGTACCTCGTTTTCTTCGTGCCCATAGATAATTACTGTTGTTGTGGCTTCCATTTCGAACCGATATTTCATATAAATTTATTTTGCCCGTAATTTCTAAGAAATCCTAATTTTTCCTAAAGGGTTAATTTTATAATTTTAAGCTTCATGATCTGAGCGTAATCGATTTAAGTTACTGCAAGAAGATTTAAAACTAATCCTTTTTTTTAAGCAACTGAATTTTTTTCCAGTGACGTGAGGAGTAGTTTTCAATCGTGAATGATTAGATGTCAAGAAGTTAGCGGACCAAGAGTGTGTGCTTTGGCAGAACATCTCGTTGGAGGATTAGTCGCGCGTGTTTTTGGTAGATGCTGGGATCAGGCTGTATCGCTATGGTCTTTATACAGCACGGCTGGGATCAAGCAGTTTCGCTATGATCTTTGTACAGCCGCCCAAAATACACGGCGCAAAAGATCTTCAGAGTTGGATCGTGGCATCCACGGAGCATTGGCCAAGCATGACAAAGGGTCGACTTGATGTCCACTTGATTTAAAAGCCTCAATATAGTTTACTACTCTGTTAGTCTTCTGAAACTTGGTAGTTCTGATCATTTGAGATAATTCAGTTTTCAAATTGTTTTCTTTTAATAAAATTTATAATTGATTAATTTTATCACCTGTGTTTGAGAATTTTCTATAATTTAAATTAGTAAATTTCCTTCGGTAAATTTTTCATATTAAAGTTATCTCTACTATGATTGATAGAGAGTAAACCAGAAGGTAAAGTTTTGTAATTGTCAGCGATAAAGCTGAATGATAATTTTATTTCTTTGAATTGTTAAATTTCCTTTAATAAGTTTTTCACTTTTGAAGTTATCTCTATCTTAATTTGTGGATAGTAAACCTTAAAGTTTCGATTTTGTAAACTTAAATAAATTTTAGTGATTCAATATTTGAAGGCTAATATAAAATTTTGAATTGGTAAATTTCCAATCCACATTATTATTTAATTGCTTTTATTTAATTGCTCTTAGCATTTGCTTTTAGCATGGCGACCTTGCATATAAATGGACTCCCTTTAGTTGCTTGGATTCTTGTGCTCAGTTGGATTCCACGGTTTTTCTCGCGAGATGTTCGGCGAAACACTAAGTATAACCGCGTAATTTATAAATTCTGAAGTTTGGCTTGCTGGTTTCTCGGGCCTGGGACGACGTACATTCTAAAATTGTGTAACTTTTATCTTTAAAGTTTTGAAATATTTGCTTATACTATTAAATCGGTTATCTATTTTTCATTATGAGTGACATAACTGATTTACAAAACTGTCGTAAGTTTGTACGAGGTAAATTAACTCGTAAAACTAATAAATTGGATGATATACTTACTCTAGACAAAGAGGACTGCTTGGAAGAATTAAAATCATTAGGGGTAATTGAGGAGAAGCTCTTGTCTTTGGACGAGAGTATATCTGCTAAAATTACCGATGAAGTTGTACTGGAATCTGAATTGGATAGTTCGGAGCGGTATGAAAAGTCGCTCCGACGCTATAAGCGTGCTTTAAACGACCAAATCGGCACTTTTGCCGAAAACACTAACCCCGGGGTGCCGGGAAGTGGTTCTGGTATTTCCAGTGCTTCAGGGAACCGCTTGAAGTTGCCCGAGCTTCCAATTCCTCGCTATGAGCATAAGGTGGGTGAAAGTCTAAATAACTTTTTCATTAATTTTGAGGGCATAATAGATAAGTACAACTTAACAGACTTTGAAAAATATGTATATTTGGAAAAGCAGCTTTCTAACGAGCCACTTCAACTCATTCGGTCGCTAACCGGTACCGAACGCTGCTATTCTGAAGCTAAAGATATACTTATGAAAGCCTTTGCTCGCCCTATAATTCAGAAGTTCGAAAATATTAAGCGCTTAAGCGAATTAAAGTTTGTTCCTTCTGAACCATATACATTTGTTAGCGACATTAAATTATTGCGCAGTTCTTTTAATAATTTGTCCATAGATACTGAAACTATTATCCAATATTTCATTTGGCGAGCCTTACCTTGTCAATATCAAACTCAACTGAGCCACATTACTAATTCTAGTCATCCATCCTTAAGCGAGATATTTGATAGCATATTCGAAGCTGTTGACCGGGTAAGGGCAGCTGATGGTACACCGTGTAGGGTTAAAACTGATTCTTCGATAAATCTGGCAGCAAACGTTTTTCCTTCGCAGAATGAGGTAATTTCAAAACAAAATTCTTCATTTAAAACTTGTGTTTTGTGTTCTGAAACTAACAAAGATTCTAATCATCCAATTTTTAGGTGTCAAAATTTTAAAGCTCCCTCTGAAAAAATTGCTAAATTGAGAGAATTAAATTTATGCACTAAGTGTGGCGGTATTAAACACCAAGCTAAGGAGTGCAAATTTAAATTTAGAAAGCCATGCTTTCACTGCAATAAGAACAACCATTTTGCATTTTTGTGCATGAAAAATTCAGATAATTCTAAAGTTCAAACTAGCATGTGTTCATTTGAAATTAATAATACGTACGCTAAATTCTCAGACAGCAAATTCCTGCCAACCTTTTCCGCGCGATTTAATGACGGAGAATGCCTTCGAATTTTGCAAGACAGCGGGGCGGAAACTTCGTTCGTACGTGCGGATGTCGCGCGCAAGCATAAATTTAAAATTATTCGTTCAGACTTCCAGATAACTGTTAAGGGTTTCAACTCAGTAAAAAAAATTAAAACTAATCTTGTTGAAGTGAAGCTTCGGCTAGGTAGCAGAAGCGTGCATGTTCCAGCCGTCTGCGTTCCAGAGATATCCGCCAAACCGGACTGTACCGAGGTCCGTGACGTGGTAGTAGGTTTACGGGAAAAAGGGTTCGAACTAGCGGACTCTTTTCTTTTGTCTAACAAATCAAAACTAATAGATATGGTTTTGGGAGCTGATAGTTTTCAGCATTTACCTGTCCAAACCGTAACATTTGGAGAAAATGACAATTTGTCATGTATGTGGATTTCGGATATAGGTATTATGCCGATTGGCAACCAAGCACATTTTAGTAGGAATTTGAAATTTTTACCTTTACAAAAATCCGCTGAAGTAAACTCTATTCAAGCGGTTCCCAAAGTCCTTGGTGAGAGTTTAATTCTTAACCCGCAGGGAAAAGACTTAAAGGCGCCTGGACAGCATGATTTGAGTGAAATTTCTATTACTAATTTTTTCGTTGCATGCGACAATAATTATGAACAAAATTTTAACGATCTGACTTATGGAAATAAAGAAACGCTAAATGAAAAATGTGCTACAATTTTAAATTACGAAGATTCGCATGATGGTTGTATGTCTGAAATAGATAGGGAGTGTTGTGAAAAAGTCTTAAATAATATAGAACGTGATTCTGGTGGCAGATTCATTGTTCCGCTGCTCTGGCAAAAAAGTAATTCTCACTTGCTTCCAACTAATATAAATTTGTGTAAAAAATTGTTGCATAGTATCAAAACTAAAGTTGAAAAAGTACCTAATGGTTTGGAGATGATTGATGATGTCATTAGGGAACAAGTGAATGATGAAATTATAAAACCTATTGATAATCTTGAGGTTTTTATTAAACAGAATCGTGACTGCTCTTTCTTGGCCCACATGCCAGTTTTTAAACTTAATAATGAGACCACAAAATGTCGTGTAGTCTACTTATCTAATTTAGTTCAGAGTAGCGGCAATAAAACCTCAGTTTCCCATAACCAATGCATGTTGCCTGGCCCAAGCTTGAACAGAACTATTTTGACGTCAATCACGTTATTAAGATTTGACCCTTATTTGCTAATTTATGACCTTAAAAAAGCCTTCCTTCAGTTAAAATTGCACGAGGAAGACCAAAAGAAACTATGTTTTCTTTGGTTCAACGATGTTAAAAATGGAGATTTTTCAGTAAAAGGGTATTCTTGCTTGAGAGTTCCCTTTGGGGCACGATGCTCTCCAGCTTTGTTAATGTTGTCTCTATATTATATGCTAGTGCATTCTGTTAAGGAAGATGACAAATTTAAGGATATTAAAAGTCTGTTGTATGAATTGTTCTATATGGACAATGGTGCTCTCTCGTCAGACAGGTCTTTGGTATCACACTTACCTTTTTTAAATGATTTATTCAATTCATATGGATTTAAACTCCAGGAATTTGCTACGAATGACAATGTGTTGTCGGAGAAATATCCAGATGTATTCAACTCAGCAGAGGACGAGTGTAAATTATTGGGTATGAAATGGAATTTTTCTAGCGATGTATTGTTGATTCCCAAGCTTTTTCTTGATAAATCTGCGGATACTAAGCGTTCGATTCTGAGCACTATTGCCGCAAATTATGACATTCTAAATATTAGTGGTCCCATTTTAAACCGAGCACGCATATTTATGCATGAACTGCAGTGCGACTGTTCAAACACCTGGGACTCTAAACTGAACAAAAATCAGTTGAGTACTTGGAAAAATATATGTGCCCAAGTTAACAGCTGCCCAATACTAAGTATTAAGCGCTACGTTGGTGACCGCAACGCGAGTTACGAACTTATAGCGTACGTTGATGCATCTAAGAGTTTTTATGGAACAGTTCTCTACCTCCGTGAAAAAAACACAAGTAAAATTTCTTTTCTTTGTGCAAAAAACAGAATGATTACAAATAACTTAAAATGTAAGTCAATTGCTACTCTCGAGCTGCTTGGAATAAATTTTGGTGTAGAAGTACTACAAAATGTTAGGGAGGAACTGTGTGGTATAAAAACATTGCACCCCATAAAAATTGAGAGTTTAGTTTTACATACCGATAGTAGTATTTCGCTTGCTTGGCTTCGTTCATACACAGAAAGATTTGACAAAATGAATAAACACCAAGTTTTTGTCATGAATAGATTAAATTCAATATCGAAATTATGCGAGGGTTTTCCTGTAGAGTTCAGATTTGTTTCTGGCCGGGAAAATCCAGCCGACTGTATTACTCGCCCCATGTCTTACAGAGTAGTCTCAAAGACGTCATACTGGACGGGACCAAATCTCCTTGAAGAATCCTATGACGATATCAAGGTGACAATCCCTAATCCTTGCCTTTCAGAGCGAGGTTTTTCTATTTTTGTAGCACAGCCATCGAATGATGAGCAATTGTTGCCGTTAATTGAGACAGACAAAGTATCCAGTTACAAAAAATTAACCGGTTCATATTTTTATGTTTTGAAATTTATAAATTCCCTAAAAACTAAAGTTAAACTAAAGAAAAAACTATTTCAAGATTTTGCTCCTTTAGAGGAACCGGATCTTATAAAGGTTTCTCACATTGAGGTGTTACGTCGGGAACAATATAAATTTCTGAAAGAAGTGTGCATGTATTTTGATGATAAGCGGCATAACATTAGGGACATACCTTCAATTGTCTCTAGATTGAATTTGTTTCGGTGTAAGAGCGGTTTGTTGCGAGTCAAAAGCAAAATCTGTCACATCGGCAAATCTATGGATGACTATCCTATATTTTTGCCCAAAAAATCTATCGTGACCAATCTCATTATAAAAGATATTCATCGCAGATTAAACCATCAGGGTAAATATTCCACAATATCTGAGTTTCGAAAACATTTTTATGTTCCTAGTTGTTATTCAATAGTTCGAAAAATTTTGAAATCATGTGTTCACTGCAATAGATTCAATGCTCGTTGCATCAAAATCAATCAAAATTCATACCGTAAATTTCGTCAAGATCCTTCAAAAATCCCTTTTAGAACAACTTTTATCGATTACCTGGGTCCATTTAGCGTGAATATTTTGGGACAGAAATCTAAGGTTTATATCCTCTTATTTACGTGTTTGTGGTCTCGTGCGGTAAACTTGGAAATATGCCTAGACTTGTCCATTCCTAATTTCCTAAGAGCGTTTCAGTTACACGTTTTCAAGCACGGCTTGCCCTCATTATGTCTCAGTGACTTGGGTTCCCAAATTGTGGGAGGCTCGAAATTAATTAGGGAGCATCTCTCAAGTGAGGAATGTCTCCAGTATTTTTCAGTAAATGGCATAAAGAATGTGGAATTTGAGCAATATGTAAAAGGAAGAAATGAGCTTGGCGGGATTGTTGAGGTTTGTGTAAAATTTACAAAGCGTTTGCTCTCTGGTTCTATTTTGAGAAATAGAGTAAACTACTCAAATTTTGAATATATGGTAAGGGAAGCTAATCACTTAATTAATAGGCGACCTGTATGTTTCAAAGAGTACTTGTCAGATTCATCAAACTCTGACGTACTCCCTACCCCTATTACTCCTGAGATGATAGTGTATGGACATGAACTCATTTCAGTAAACGTCATTCCAGAGTTGGAAGCGAGTATTGACGATTATCTTCCGCCGGGTACCCCTGATAGGATGTTTGACAATCTCGCTGAACTTCGGGGAGGATTGGTAGAAGCTTACGCCACTGAATTTGTACCAAATCTGATTAAGCAGGCGACAAATTTAACCAACAGGTATGCACCAAAACCTCACAGAAAATTATCTGTAGGGGATATTGTTTTGGTAAACGAAAATCATATAAAACGAGCTAATTTACCAATTGCTATAGTGCAGGCTGTAACTCAAAATTCACTTGGGGAGGTTACTTCTGTTAAGTTATTTAAGGGGGGAACCAGAGAAGTTATTGAACGTCATGTGACCTCTTTAATACCTTTATTTGAAAGCGCAGCTTCTGATTCTGCTGTTTCACCCGAAGCTAAAAACCTTTCCCCTAAAAAGACTCCAGGGAGCACCAAAGCACGGCCTAGTAGAATAGCAGCCAGCCGTTGTAAGCAACAGTTTAGGCAGCTCGCAGCAGAGGGCCTTGTGTAGAGTATTTTTAGCTCTATATTTTGTAAATAATGTAAATAATTAGTTAGTATTTTGCAGTAAATAACTTGCATTTAGATGATAATGTGTTAATTTTATTTTGTTTTATGGTGAATGTTTCTTTTTTTTCACAAAATTTTATCATGTGTAAATCTGATTGCGCAAAAATACAATGACATTTTCGCACCGCGGGCGGGGGAGTGTAGAAATAATTCAGTTGCCATTTTTTTATCTGCTTCGAGTGACGGTAAGCTAAGCTCTTGTCCATAAAAAACAGGAGTAATTATTGTTGGGCGCTTTTTTAGGGGTAGTAATTATTGGTTTGCTGACTTATCCCATACTGCAGTAAGAGGTTTTTTTACTTAACTCTCATGTATATATATAGTATGTGCTAACCTCTTCGCAGCCAGATTTTTTACAGAAGTTTCACAGGAAAGTACTCCCGCAATACCATTCTCTTGAGGAAATTTAAATTAAGCAA
>JBAGKJ012447510.1:0-12721 GCA_037179465.1 Phronima sedentaria | reverse complement strand
TCTGCTCGAAAAGCCTGGTTAGGCTTATAGATGAGCTTGATGTTCTATCTTTTTATACTGTTCGGTATATGTATTGATTAATTTAAATGTGAAAAATATGCATCAATAAATTTTCTGTTTCTGATTCCAATCTACAATCTTATTAGGTCTTTTCTTTTGTTGTGTTGTATGGTAAATGCAATCAATACTTAGGACGATCTGTATAAAATTATAATTAGATAACATTTGTCTCACTATTTAATTTGCGCTATTTTCCTATGTGTAGCTATATTATATGTGGTGATCTTAACACTCATTGAATTCTATTTTTTTTTTTGTTGAAGTAAAATTTATTTAAAGTCATGGAGAAGTTGAATGAATTTGTGGATTGCAAGGATAAATGTTTTTCGCTGCTTGAGTCTGAATTGAATTTGGTCGCTGGTATAGTTGAGAGTGATGATGGTCAATGCATGAGATTTCATATTGCAAAATTGAAGGGTTTATGGAAGGATTTCTCCAGGGCATGTGAGTCTGTAAAGGCTGTATATGTGTTGTCGTCTGAGGAATCGTCCGCAATCCGAATTAAGAATGAGAAAAAAGTAGTCAGTGCAAGAGTTTCCTCGGCAGTATTGGATCTTAATGAGCGATTGAGTCTAATGGGTCAGGATCGAGAATCTTCTTTCTCAGTTTCTACACTGTCTACAGTTCAGAGTGAGATATTTGAATCGGGAAATATTGACACTATTAAAACCAGTAACTGGGTGGCACAATCGCTTAATGAAGAGACCACCGCTGGTGCTGGTGATGAGATGTCACTTGTAACTGGTGAGTCCCGCAGGTTGAATCCAACTAGAGCCTCTTGCCCTAATGTGTCAACCTTGAGAAGTAGAGTCCAGGAGGCTGAAATAAAGCTCTGTCACTGGCTGAAGACCATTGAGACTATAGATGAATACTCTCCCAATTTAGCTGTTTCTTATCTGTCAAAAGTTGAAACGTTATTTATTCATTTTAAATCTGTTTCTAATATTTTATTTGATTACCATACTCGAAATGGAGAAGTGGAAAACTCCAGAAAGGTAAGAGAATCTATCGTGCGTTATGTTACTCATTGCGACCGAGTAGTAGAAAAGCTGAAGTCTTTCTTGAACATATCGCAGATAAATGAAGGAACAAATGAGTCTGCATCGAAATCTGAGGAAGGACCTACCCCTACGGATAAGAGAGTCACCTTCGATAAACTGGATTGTACATTTGATTTTTCTGGATTTAAAGATTCACTACCGGAGTTGTTAAGGGGATCTGACTGTCAGCTGATTGGGACAGTCGCTAGCAGTACTAATATGGAAAAAGATTCTGCGGGTGTGGTTCGTCCCATAGATGCACCGATAGAGTGTTCTCAGCAACAATTGCCAAGAGCTACCACCCCTCCTCTCGGTACAAAATTAGTTTTTTCAAATTTACCTAGAGTTATTCCAGCTTTAACACCAAGTATTATTTTCGGACAGGCTTGCGATGGCTCCCAACAGATTGGATTTGATCCACCTAGAGATACGTTGAATTACGGCACTCATTCCACTCCCCATCTTAGAAATATTCAGCCATTGAATACTTTGGGTGGATCATATCTCAGTGATAAAAGGGAGTCCCTTGCGTTCACTACAGGGCTTGTAACAAACGCCAGAACAGAGGCACAAAATAACGACAAGGATTTTGGTAATACTCAATTTCCTAAGTTTGATCGGGCAGACCCATATTTCGAAAGATGTTATCCAGGCAGATGCAGGGATTCCCGAGAGGCGAAAAAGAGTGACTTGCCCATGAGGGATGGAAATGAGCAGAGTTCTCATAATATAAGCACCAGAAGTAATTCATATGATTGGCCGAAGCCATCCTCTGATGCCTTTGCTAGGAATTCACAATCAGCAGGGAAACAAATAAATCCCTCTCATACAGGGTCCTTTGTGAGTGTTCCTACCACTGAGGTTAGTGCTCAGCTGGCTTCCTCTTTCCACTTGCAGTCAAAGCTGCGTTTGCAGAAAGATCTTAGAATGGGTCTTGGGGAACCTTTTGGTGGTCGACCAGAGCTCTACAGATCTTGGCGCAATAAGCTCTTAGAAAATCTCGAAAAAGCTGATTGTAGTCCCAGCATGACTATGGATGTGCTCTTAGCTAATACTTCTGGTCCGCCTAAACGAATAATCACCCAATTGTATCATTCAGAGCTTGATCCAGAAGAGCAAGTGAAACAGGTGTGGATTCGTTTCCAGAATAGGTATGGGTCTCACACTACAGTTTTCAGAAGCTATTTGGATCAGTTGAATTCTTTTGTGAAGATATCTTCCCCCACCAACATAGAGAAAATGGATGATCTGCTGATCTTGGTACAATCCCTGGCAGCAAGCACCTTGCAGTCGGCCGGATTAACCTTTCTCAGGTCAGCAGAAGGGCTATCATCTTTTTGGGAAAAGATGCCCGATGAATTTATTGGAAAATGGCGAGATGAATGTGGGCGGCTTCGGAGGGATGGATGGGAGGCTGACATTTACTCATTTATGGGGTTTATGAGTGAGTATATAGACAATAGAGCACTGTTTAAAGCGAGCCCCATGTTTGGTAATTCTAAGACGTCGCGCACCACTGCAGTCTACCGGACAGAAGTCTTAACAGATTCTGGCGATACTTTTGACGAAAAAGGCTGCCTGTACCACAACACGTCCTCTCACCAATTTAAAAATTGCCAGGTATTCAAGAACTTGTCATTTAAACGAAAGAAACAGTGGCTATTTCAAGAAAAGAGATGCTTCGTCTGCTTAGGAACTGGTCATCAGGCAAGGGATTGTGTATCATCTGAAAAGTGTTCAGAATGCAATGGACGACATCATACCGCTATCCACTCTGCAAATGAGAATGCAGTTGATCACACAAAAAAATTTTGCGCCATGCTTTGTGGATCTACAAAGGGAACATCCAGGAGTTGCTCAAAAACGGTCCCAGTACAAGTTAGACTTGCTGGATGCTCGCAGTTTATAGTCTGTTACTGTATCGTTGATGAGCAAAGCAACTCCACTTTCTGCCATCCCTCCCTCGTGGATAAACTGAATCTGCAGGTATCAAAAGGATCATATACATTATCCACTTTGTCAGGAATGAAGTCTTACGTCAAAGGTTCTTTGGTTGAAAACCTAGAAGTTAAGGGTATTCAGGAGAAGGAGTGGATTGGGCTTCCCTCCGTTTGGACACATCCATTCCTCCCAGATACGAAGTCCGAAGTTGCCACTAGGGATGTTGTGGCTGCTCATAAACACTTGGAAGGCTATGCCCACAATTTTCCTCGAGAAGTTATGGACGGTGAGGTACTTCTGTTAGTGGGGCATAATTGCGGCAAGGCTATGAAGACTACTCAATTTGGAGAAAACTACCCCTTTGTTCACCATATGGCACTTGGATGGGCTTTAGTCGGACCTGCATGTGTTCCTGCGGAGTTTTCTGGTGCTCATTGTTTCCGTACTTCGGTTACATGTGAGCATTATTGCGTTGAGCCTCCGCCCCTCAGTTTAGATAGCCAAAAATTTGATCCTTTGAGCAGTAACATCTTTATTGAGCGGAAAGACTATGAGCTTGTGGGGCTTTCCCAGAATGACCAACAGTTTATGAAAATTGTGTCAGATGGGGTAACCATAAACTCATCTGGAAAAGTTGAAATCCCTCTCCCACTTAAAGAAGGTGCTTATTTTCCAAATAATAAGCAGTCGGTTTTCTTTCGTACTAAGAATGCATTGCAAAGAATTTGCAAGAAACCTCTATTGAGAGATAAGTGTCACGAGGTGATGAAAAGTTACATTGAAGCTGGTCATGTATCTGAGCTTACCACAGAAGAAGTCCCCGATGGTAAACCGGTAAACTATATCCCTGTCTTTCCTGTTGAGAACCCTCACAAAGAAAAGGTAAGATGTGTATTTGACAGTGCGGCTGCGTACCGTGGAAGAAGTTTAAATGACAACTTGCTACGTGGTCCAGACGTTACAAACTTATTGTTTGGAGTGATATGCCGTTTTCGTTTGGGACCAATAGGATGTGCTGCTGACATACAAAGTATGTTCCATTGTTTTGAGGTGACTCCCGAGTTTAGAGATCTTCTCAGATTTTTCTGGTGGAAAAATAATAAACCAGGTGATTCATATTCCATTTTTAGATCCAATGTACATGTGTTTGGTAACACTTGCAGTCCCGCGATAGCTACCTACGGACTCAGGTACGCTACTTCTCTTTTTTCCTCTCCATCGAGTGTAGATGTAAGAAACTTTGTTCAAAGGAATTTTTATGTTGACGATGGCTTGGTGGCGTGTAAGACTGCTAAAGAAGCCATAGAGCTCATTAGGGAGACAAAAGAGGTCTTATCGAAAGCAAATATACGTCTGCATAAGCTTGTATCATCGTCCCCTGAGGTTTTGGCTGCTTTTCCACCATCGGAAGTGGCCAGTGGCTTAGATCAACGTGAAATTTTTGCGGACGCTTCGCAGTCTGCATTGGGCCTGATGTGGCATGTATCATCAGACTACCTCAGTCTTAGGTTTAGAGTTCCCCTTCGGAAGTTTACCAAACGTGGAGTGCTGAGCATTATCAATTCTGTATTTGACTCTTTTGGTTTGGTGTGCCCTATAGTCCTGGGTGGCCGACTGCTACAGCGAGCTATAATTGCTCCTAAATCCACTGATTCACAATACCATAAGTATGATTGGGACGATCCTCTCCCTGAAGATTTGCTACCGCGTTGGGAACAATGGAAGTCAACTTTAGATGATATTTCGTTAGTTCATGTGCCCCGAAGCTATGCTGGAGATGCGTCCAATCTCATAAAATCAGAAATACACGTTTTCTCGGATGCATCGGCTGATGCAATTGGATTTGTAGCATACATCCGTCAGGTTGGATGGTGTGGTGATGTTCATGTCGCTTTCCTGATGGGCAGTTCTAAAGTTTCCCCCAAGGCTGCAACCTCCATTCCCCGAATGGAGTTGTGTGCTGCCGTCGAGGCTGCTAAGGCCTCTTATCTACTTGAGAGAGAACTTGACTTGGACGGTCTTGAAGTTTTCCTTTATACTGATAGCCTTGTAGTTCTGGGATACTTAGAAAATACTTCTAAGGCCTTTTCCAGGTATGTAACTTCTCGAGTGGCTATGATATTAAGACATGCCCCTATCTCACGTTGGAATTTCATCCCCGGTAACTTGAATCCAGCAGACATTGCCTCACGTCCTCATAGTGTTGACCAGCTGCTGAGGTCGGTTTGGCTTCAGGGTCCGGCTTATTTGCATGAAGCAGACGTGTCAACTTTTGCTCCTTCTAAGTCCGTGTCAGAACTGCCCGAAGTTCTTCCAGCTTCAAGGTGTTTGGTATCAGCTGCACTGAGCACGTCTACTATTTTGAAGAACTTGCTGACACGTCATTTTACCTGGAGCTCAATGATTAGGATTTTATCAAATGTAATTTTTTTTCTTAAAAAATGTCAACAGTGCAATATTTCCGTGGACAAAGCTCGCGAAGATGCTGCCGCTTGGATGATTCGGGATGCTCAGAAGGAATGCTTTAACAAGGAATATAATATGCTTAAGCGGGGAGAAGAGCTTTCGGAAAGCAATGATATGTCGTCTCTCGCTCCTTTCCTTGATTCTAAGGATGTTATGAGAGTGGGTGGAAGGCTGTCGAGCTCTTCCATGCCATTTCGTGAGAAACATCCAGTGCTGTTGCCAAAAGATCATGATCTTTCTCGCACCATTTTGAAGTACTTTCACGAGTCTTGTTTTCATCAAGGCCGTATATTAACAACTGCAGCTTTGCGTGGAGCTGGATTTCATATTCATAGACAAAGCTCAGTTATAAGTAAATTCATCAAAGATTGTACCATGTGTCGCCGGTTGAGGGGCTGTGTAAAAGTCCAGAAAATGAGCGATTTGCCATCAGACAGACTGGAGAAAACGGCACCTTTTCAATTTTCTGGGGTAGATGTCTGTGGTCCATACTTCGTGCATGATGGTCGAACCACCCGGAGAACTTCGGCATCTAAGAAAGTGTGGATCATACTGTTCACTTGTCTGTATAGTAGGGCCGTCCATACTGATTTGTTAAGTTCATTGGACACTCCCACTTTCCAACTCGCTTTGAGAAGATTTATTTCCATCCGTGGTTCTTGCAAGCTTTTTCGCTCCGACTGTGGGTCTAATTTTATCGGTTTACAAAACCAACTAGACTTTGAGAAACTAATTTCTGATGCCAAGGATGACTCGTTTGAGTGGAAGTTCCTCCCACCCCTGGCTAGCCATTTTGCTGGAGTATGGGAGAGAAAGATTGGAGCTATCAAAACTGTACTAGGGTCGGTCCTGGCGCTGCTGGGGAAGCATGCTCTGTCACGTGACGAATTTCTTACCTTTCTGTGGGAGGCCACTGCAGTTGTAAACTCCACACCTTTAGGTGAGGTATCTTCAGATCCCAACGAGCCACTCCCAGTATCACCATCTCACCTGTTGAATTTTCGAGAAGTTGATGGTGTAAATGCTTCTCCTCTTTCAGATGAGCAAGATATTCTTGCTTATGGCAAGAAAAGGTGGCGTCGGGTTCAGTTCCTGGCCGATCAGTTTTGGAAAAGGTGGAAGAGGGACTACCTAAAAGCTCTCACCATTCGTCGAAAATGGAGGAGAAGCAAACCAAATGTAAGAGTTGGGGATGTAGTTTTGCTCAGAGAAACTGGTCCTAGATGCACTTGGCCTCTGGGTGTCATATCTGAGACTTTTCCCAGCCGTGATGGTTTGATCAGGAAGGTCGACATAAAGTGTCGGTCGAAAGTTTTCAAACGGAGTGTTGGTGATTTGGTTGTTATAACTAGTTCTGATGACAGCTAAATAAGAGCACTATTTTGTTGGAAATAGTTAATTACCATTTTGTTTGTGCCTGTCGAGTTGTACCCTGTCTCTGTGCCAGGTGAGTTGTGCCCCATTTCTGTGCCAGGTGAGTTGCCCCCGTTTTCTGTGCCAGGTGAGTTGTACCCTGTCTCTGTGCCAGGTGAGTTGTACCCTGTCTCTGTGCCAGGTGAGTTGTACCCTGTCTCTGTGTCAGGTGAGTTGCACCCGTTTTCTGTGCCAGGTGAGTCGCACTTTCTCTGTGCTGGTGTCGTGATTGCGGACGGTTTTTGGGACCAGGCATCCACATATGGTCTTGCTGCCGTATGTGCCTTGGTGCTGTCTTTTCCCTCCGGTTGTTGTCTCGTGTGCACTGCTTTTGTCTTCGAAAATGTGCAAACTCATGTTGTTACATTTAATTTTGATTTTTTGTTCTTTCCTTGTTTCTTGGTCTGGTTTCGTGGAGTGTGCCGACAATGCATTATTTCATTGTCGACAGTTCCACTGGTTGCTTGTGTGTTTTTAGTTTGTATGTTTTTATTTTGTGTTCATGATAATTCTATTTTGTTTTCTTGATCAGGCTTATGATAGCTAGTATGGTAAAGTGTTGATCTATTAGATAGCTAAGTGTTATCGTCAATTTGTTCTGTGTCGTTGGAAGACAGTGGAGGTCCAAGGTCTGAATGCCGGGATAGTGTCCACATCTGCTTTTGTCTTGTAGAGGGTCTTTGTTTATCAATTGGTAAGTATGCGGCCCTAAATCCGGCTGTATCTGTTTTTGATGTTTAGTGTTATCACTGTCTTCTAGATTGGTCCAGTACTCTAATAACTTACTTATTTTTGGTATATATGTATTTTTTTTACTTTACTGTGTATATATGTGATTGGTGTGATATATAACCAGGTGTTCGTCGGCAACCTTTGAATTGAGGAATAATTCGGATAAATGGTATAGGCTGAGTTTTGATTGTAAGAAGAGGCCACTAGAGGTTAGTACAAATATTTGGTTTCTTTTGTTGTCTCTTTGTTGGATTTTTTATTCAAGTTCTTCATGATTTTAACTGCTATAATGTTTCAAATATTTATGTATGTATATATTCAATGTTATTCAATGAGTAGCGGGTCATCTAATATACATGTTAATATCAATGCTGTTAGTAATTTATTGTAACGCGACAGTTATGATCAAGTCTTGAAGACCACTGTGAGGTCAACTCTCCGCGGTGTTGTGTGAAGACCTATTTACTCGTGACAAGTCGTTTTCTTTCTCCTACAAAGTATGTTACTGCATGATGTTTCTATGTGGGAGGGATATTGAATGTTAACTAGATATGTCTCTAGTGTGTAGTGTCCTTTAAGTTAGTCGAAGCAATAATCTGATAGAAGGCATATATAAACTATCGGAACAATCATAACTCTATGTACCCGCCTTCGAAGTTTACAGTGCGATCCTGCTCAGTGGCTTCGACTAGCAGTCATTAGCTAATTGACTGCTGTACGGTGAGGACGTGTGTACTCGGCTCCGGAATCTACTTTTTTTTACAACTACTCTCACAATGCCTGAGCCTAATCAAGAAGGTGACTTGGTTCTACTAGAAAATAAAATTATTTCGGCCATGAAAGAGGAATTTAGCAAGATGAAGGCTGAATTTTCTAAACTTATAGAGGAGAAGAATGATGAAATTAAATTACTAAAAAATGAAATATCTATTCTTAATAAAAAAACTCTTAAGTTAGAAAACACAATTGATGATGCTGATGCATTAGATAGGAAGAACCAGATTATTCTTTCGGGTAGCTCAATACCTGTCTACAAAGCTGACGAAAACTCTAAAGCCCTGGTTCGCAAATTGATTAAGGAGCAGCTGAAGCTCGACATTGTGGAGACTGATATTTTACATGCTCAACGTATGGGGGCAAAACCACCTACCCAAAAGGTCGACAAAAGGTCTCTCGTAGTGAAGCTGAATGACCGTGAAAAAAAAAATAAATCTGATAGCATCATGTAAAGCGGTAAAAAACAATAGTTTGTTTCTAAATGAACTACTTACCCCACGAAGAAATACAATTTGCTACGTCTTGAGACTGATAAAGAAAGCTCATCCTGACATTCTATCCGGCTACTCCTCATATGATGGTAAAGTGTATGCCTTTTTCAAAAGGAAATCACCAGTCACAAGGAGCTCAAGATCTAGTTACTCGGGTTCCTATCAATTCTTACACTGCTCTAGATAACCTGTGTGATGAATATCTAAATAAAAGTCAGTGATTTTTTAGCAGTTTGGCCGCATTAAATGTTTTTGATACCTACTTTACATTTTATTTGAAGTTTTGTGTTCTTGTACATAGTGATAAATTGCGTTTTTATACTTTTCTGGATATAGTTTATGTTTTAGTTTCACCCTATGAATTTATAAACTGTAAGTGTCTTAGCCCCTTATTTTGGATCTTTATCTTATGTGTATTGTTGGTTATTTATAAAAAGAAAACAAATGTAAAATTGTTGCACCACTTACTATAGGTTCTATGGAAGTTACTCCTGACGAATTTTTTGAGATAGACCCTGACCTAAATTGCATTGATGAAATTTTTCCTAGCCTCCAGGCTGAAAATCAGTCAAGGTATTATACTTTTGACGAGTTAAGTGGTGTTCTGGAGGATAGTAATCGGGAATTAAGCGTGTTAGGCTTTAATATTCGCAGTTTTAGTTCAAATTTTGATGAATTCTCATTGTTATTTCTAAACAAATCTAATTTCCCAGATATTCTAATTTTGACCGAAACTTGGTTTGGAAGTACCAATGTGTGTGAAATTGAGGGTTTTAATGGTTACCACACTACCCGTGATGGTTCAGGTAGGGGTGGTGGAGTCTCTCTCTTTATTAAAAATAATCTACACAGTAATCATATGCCTAACTTTTCCTACTCAAATGAATCAATTGAATTGTGCGTATCTAAGATTGACTTGGGTAAGGAGAAACTTTTTGTTATTGGTATCTATAGACCACATAGCGGAAGAGTTGAAGACTTTTCTTTGTTGTTGAATCGTGTTCTAGAAACTATTAAAGTTTCTAGTACCAAGTGTATAATTATAGGTGATTTCAACGTAAATTTATTGTGCGATTCTATTGAATGCAGCAACTTTATGTCTTCTTTGAGCTCCCTGAATTTTTTTCCGGTAATTACTAAACCTACACGTTTTTCCCACAATGATGTTCATTTGCCGACCTTGCTGGACCATATTTGGGTTAACTTCGGCAATGACTTTCTTAGTGGAATTATTTCTATTGAAACCACAGACCACTGCCCTATTTTTGTAATATATCCAACCATTTATACCAGAACTAACATTTCCAAATCTCCTGAAATGATAAATATTAAATTTAGAAATAAATCTGTTGCTAATAAACTGAAATTTGAAAATGAATTACTCGCGTATAATTGGAATTCTATAAGAAACACAGACGTGTCTGTTTTTACTGAATGCTTCATTACGGTGGTTAACGAGATCTATTGTAAGTGCTTTCCTCTTGTATCCAAGAAAATTTCTAAAAAAAGATATGATACAAAATGGCTGGATGATTCTTTGTTTAAACTGATACGTCACAAATCCAAAGCTTTTAAATTGTTTCGTAGAGGTGTATTAAATAGTTCTGAATATAACCATATAAAAAATACTGTAACTTCAAAAGTTAGACTGGCAAAAAAACATTTTTATCAGGAAGCTTTTAACAAATGTTCTTCTAATATACAAAAAACTTGGAAAATTATACGCAATATAGTTTCACCTAATTGTTGTAATAAAAATACAATTACTAGTATCTTGAGTAATGGTGTTGAAGTTGTTAATGATGGTGAAATAGCTGAAATTTTTCGTGATTATTTTTGTAAAGTTCCGATAGAACTTGATAGCAAAATAGCTCCCAATACCAGTGATCCTCTTGATTACGTGAAGAGGAACGATGCCTCAATGTTTTTGCATCCGGTTACAGTTAATGAATGTACAAGTGTAGTTAAGAGCTTGAGAAATACGAAGACTGATGTTAATACTTTACCAATTTACTTGCTAAAAGAATATATTTCTGTCTTAGCTCCTGTAATAGTTGATATTGTGAATCAGTGTTTTTTCTCAGGAAAGTTTCCTGAGTGTCTTAAGAAAGCCTGTCTCATACCAATACATAAAAAATCTGATAAAAATCTAGCATCTAATTACAGGCCGATTAGTATTTTGCCGCCTATGAGTAAAATTTGTGAAAAACTTATGCATAATAGGCTTTTCAATTTCTTTCACAAATATTCTATAATCCATCCCAATCAATTTGGTTTTCAACGTGGCAAATCAACCATTGATGCTGTTGCTTATGTCACTGAGTGCCTGTATAGTAATTTGAACGCTAAACATCACTCTCTTTTGGTACTTGTTGATTTTTGCAAGGCCTTTGACACGGTCAATAAAAATATTTTGTTGAAAAAATTATATTTGTATGGTGTCAGAGGTTTAGCGCTAGACCTTGTTGACAGCTATCTTACTGATCGTAAATACTGTGTAAGGATAAGGGAATCTTATTCAGATTATTACGTGAGCAATTTAGGTGTTCCTCAGGGCGGTATACTTTCGCCTTTGTTATTCTTAGCTTATGTGAATGATATGCCAAATTTTTCGTCGAAAATGTCTTCAGCCTTGTTTGCTGATGACACCACGTTGCTTATATCTAACTATGACTATTCTACTCTTGTTAATGACTGCAATGAAGAGTTATTCAAACTGAAGGAGTGGACTGATTGTAATAGGCTTTCGATAAATGTCGATAAAACACTCTTTATGACTATTTCGAACAGATTGGGTTCGAACTTTTCTTTTCAAGAACTAAAGATTCAGGATACTATACTAAAAATGGTGAATAAATCACCGTTTCTTGGTGTTATTCTTGACAATAATTTAAAATTCAATGAACATTGTTCTTATATTCGCAACAAACTATCCAAAGCTGTTGGTATTTTATATAAATTGCACGAACTGGTACCAAAAAAGGTTATGATTAATTTGTATTATACCCTAGTTTATCCTTATTTAATTTATGCAAACATACTGTGGGGAATTACCTTTCAGTGTAATTTATCGTGTCTAAATACTCTTCAAAAAAAGGTTATTAGACTAATAAATCGAGTTCCCATAGGTTACCACACTAATGAGTTGTTTTATGCGGATAAAATTCTGAAAGTAAATGAACTGCATAAATATTGTCTAGGGGTTTTTATGTACAAAAATTTATCAAAGTACAATATTCTAGGTGCTACCCATAACTATAACACTCGTAATCGCAACGATTTAAATCATCATTTCCAGAGACTTTCATTGTGCCAACATTCTCTAAGTTTCATAGGTCCTAAAGTTTGGAATCAAATACCGAATGTAGTAAAAAGTGCTAAAACTTTAGCCTGTTTTAAGCGCATGTACAAAAATCATCTATTATTAGATTATGCCTAGATGTTTCTTCCTCTTAGAGTGCTGAATTTTCTTATTGTGCTAACCGTTGAGTCCGTAAGATAAACTGTTGTTTATATATATTTAGAAACTGAGTGGCAGTCTTTATTTTATTTTATTTTTACATCTATCTGCTCGAAAAGCCTGGTTAGGCTTATAGATGAGCTTGATGTTCGATCTTTTTATACTGTTCGGTATATGTATTGTTTAATTTAAATGTGAAAAATATGCATCAATAAATTTTCTGTTTCTGTTTCTGTTTCTATTAGGGAGTTCTTTGCCTCGGGTTCGGGGTCCCCCCTATACCTGCATTTCAGGTATCTTTCCCTTAAGCCTGGTGGCTAGCGGGAGCCATTTCTTGGCTT
>JBAGKJ012447509.1:5113-20693 GCA_037179465.1 Phronima sedentaria | reverse complement strand
AATACTGAGTAAGCGGTTACACAGGCACTTATAGTTAGCATAGCTGCACAATGACTCAATTGAGTTGAAAAACTACATAACTATTAGCTGGCCCAACGCCGGCAAAGCCGACAGCGGGGCAGAAGCCTCAATTAAGGGGGCTTCCGATGGATTCGAGATCCAATTTATGGGAAACCCCTTCGGGGCCTCCTATGGCCCAACGTTGGCTAAGCCGACGTTGAGGAGGAAGCCCCAATTAAGGGGCTTCCGATATATTGGAACTCGAATCCGTTTAAAGCCCCTTAATTGAGGCTTCCGCTCCAACGTAGACTTTCCGGAACTTGGACCAGCCAATAGTTATTTGCAGTTCTTCATTGATCTTGATTCACTGTTCAGTGTTTACACAGTCAGCACTGGTGGCTCGAGTAGGTGCCACTGCTCAACTCTCAAACATGTATCTTTTGATCCTATTATGCTTCATATTCGTGTTGTTACCCATCAGGCTGATACAAAAAATATTTCAACAGAATCTTATTCATATGCAATGAATCCTTTTAAAATAATGATAGCGAGGCTATTCCAATATATGCCCGCACACTTGATGGAAAAAATTCAAAGTCCCCTCTTCTTTTCCCTTCCTAGGTAGGCCCCGGCTCGAAAATTGTGATGTTTCGGATAATCATCCGTCCCGGGTGAACCGTTTAGAAATTTTTAAAAGTAAATTCATACTTTGTTTTAGGATGGTAAAAACATCTTTACTTCCGAGTTTCATCAAAATCGAACAAAAGTGAAAAATTGAGATTTTTCCCATCAATCACCCTTCCCAGGCGCACTGTTCAATTTTTTTTAAAAATAACTTCATATCTTGTTTTAGAATGGTAAAAACATCTTTAGTTCTGATTTTTATCAAAATCGGACAAAAGTAAAAATTTAAAATTTTTGCCGTCAATCAGCCGTGATGTGGTTACGATTTTAAATTTTCAAAAAAAAAATTCTTTAGGATCACGTTCTACTGAAATACCCAAAATTTGACCTAAATTTAGTGGCTTTATGTCGAATAATAAAGATTTTAGCTATTTTCTTATGGGATTTCCACTATTGCCACGGACGGACAAACGGAAATTTTATTTTTGACAGATTTGTAGTTCTGATGAGCCAAATAGTTAGTTCTGACCAACCATTGGTCAATCCGACGATTCCACAGACAAACATCTCGATCACATAATATGCTCGCATGAGCCTTCGGCTCTGACAGACATATAAATATATTTTACATTTTTAAAACTAGCCAATTAATCTAACTTGATATTAACATTTTGATTTAGATGACGTTTGGGTGAGCCTCAAAAAAACATGTCTGGGGCACGAATATTGAGTAAGCGGTTACACAGGCACTTATAGTTAGCATAGCTGCACAATGACTCAATTGAGTTGAAAAACTACAAAACTATTGGCTGGCCCAACGCCGGCAACGTCGACAGCGGGACGGAAGCCCCAATTAAGGGGGCTTACGATTGATTCGAGCTCCAATTAATGGGAAACCCCTTCGAGGCCTCCTGTGGCCCAACGATGGCTAAGCCGACGTTGAGAAGGAAGCCCCAATTAAGGGGCTTCCGATATATTGGGACTCGAAACGTTTTGAAGCCTCTTAATTGGGGCTTCCGCCAGAACGTCGACTTTGTAGGAGTTGGACCAGCCAATAGTTTTTTGCAGTTTTTCAGTGATCATGATTCAAAGTGCAGCGGTTACACAGCGAGCACAGTTGGCTCGAGCAGGTGCCACTGTTCAACCGTGAAGCATGTCTCATGATTTTTTTTCTCTTTCACTTCAAACACCTCTACTCCGCTGCGTTTCTGGCTATCCTATTCAAGAGCAAACTTTGCCATCAACCGAAGCCACATGAAAAATTTACATAAAATTACGCCATATATTCCCAATGATCTCGTTAAAATATTATGACTTAGAAATATCTAAAACCTTATCGTATACAGTAAGCGAAGTGTAGTACAAAGCACAATTAAAAATTCGCCAAATTAGCTTTGCTCAAACCAATGAATTTTCAACCTCAAATTACTACTCAACCCACAGCCTTTCAGGTAGATATATAGGATTTGTTCCTTTTTTTTAAATGTTGTTGCCTAATAAGGTACATTGAAAAATAAAAATAAAAAATAAAACATGATTGGGTTTTTTCGGATCCGTTGGATGCTACTTAATTAAGAAATCCGCCCCAACGTCAGTTTTATCGATGTTGGACAAAATAATAGCTTAGTGTAAATTTTCAAGCATATTGGTTCAATATACAGCGTGTATACAGTCAGCACAGCTGTCTCGAGCAAGCGCCGATACTAAACACTAAAGCATGTATCACAATTTCTTTCTCTTTCACTTCAAACAAATTCAATCCACGTAGATTCTGGCAATCTTCTTCAGGAACAAAATTTACACTCAACCAAACTTTGAAAAAATCTTTTCCATAAAATTAGGCCTTATATTACCAAGGCCTTATATTACTAACACTCGTATGCAATGAGTGAAGTGCATTACAAATAGGAACAATTTTTTTTAAAGTTTGCTTTACTCTTAAGATATACGCTGAATGGTTCCCAAAATAAGGGTGCCAGTAGGCTCTTAATAAACAGCAAAGGTTACAAATTGAAATTGCAATGCCCAAAATACGAAGTACCAGAAGGTTCGTGCTAATTGTATCAGTTTGGTTGGAAATTAAAAGTGCGCTGGATTGTCCACCGAAACCTGAATGCGAATAGGCTATAAAATTGAAAAATCAAGTTGGAAATTTCATATGCTTGGCCAAGTGTAGATTTAATTAACTAGTTTTTTATGGCTGTGACAAAAATACTCGGGAAATTGGTGCCTGAAATTATTTTAATCCAATTACCTTTCTGATTGTCAGCAGCTTAAAAAAATGTATGGCCGCTAAATGAACAATCATAGCTATGCAGAAACTAGCGACAACACTCAATTCTCCTCCTCAGAGCTCAGATTTGGTGGATCATGCTGCTGCACGGGGGTGGTTGAGCGTCGGGCGTCAGATCTCGGATTTGGTGGATCCTGCAGCGGCACGGTGGTCGTTGAGCTTCCGGCGTCAGATCTCGGATTTGGTGGATCCTGCTGTGGCACGGTGGTCGTTGAGTGACGGGCGTAGGGGTGGAAGCGTCCGAGTGATACCCTTGCTGAAACTGCCGCGGACGTAGTTGGAGGTCTAGCTTCCTTTAGGGTCAGTTTCTGGAAGTCCTCCAGCGCTGCGACTGGAGTTATCCTCACCACCCTTACGCCTCGTTCTGCAACAGGAAAAAATACATTGGTATTCAATCGCGCGTATGAAAAAAATGGTTTAATGGTTGTGAAAGTTTAAACAATAGCATCAATTAGGAATAATTTCAGTATAGGTAGAAAATATATTTCGGAAAAAAAATGTTGGCATTAAACTAGAAAAAGCTTTAAATAATTCCATAGTGGTAACAGATAGTTATCGAACTAAATTATAGAGCAATTATTAGAAAATAAAGGAATTGTATGGTGTGGTTAACGATTAGATTTATTAAAAAATGTAATTAATGAAGAAGAGCTGAAAAGCAAACAAGAATAATTTGTAGTAAAATATATATGAATTTAACACAGTTAATATGCTGAGTTTTTATTTCTTAGTGCTTGTTATTTATTAACTTATTTATGTTTCACTACCATAAATTGCACAAACTTTACGGTATTTCAAATGACAATGATTTAAATGTATTATATTAAAAGGAAAATTGGAGGAAAGTAAACATTGCACTAATTGAAAGAGAATGAATGAACCTTTTTTCCAGTTTTTACGCTTTTAACCTGCCGTTTGGTTTGTCGGGATTAAACAGATATAAGCCATTAATAGATACATTAGATAAGTTAGTAGAGGACTGCTCTTCCGAATGAGCATTGACTTGGAATATGTATCTTGAAACTTTCCAAATATATTGTCGAATAAAATTTTTATATTTTTTTGTACCAAGATATATAATCAAACAAGATAGCAGAGCTATTCCATATACGCCCGCGCTCTAGAATGGTAAAAGTTAAAAAACGAAAAAATCAGCTATTTTCTTAAAGTTTCCATTGCTTTGAAAAGGAGGGTTTTGGGTCCCCTTTCAAAAATTTTCAAAAATTCAAAAATCACTCATAGGGATCGACATATTGAAGTTGTGTATCCACTTTGAATTAAATCTGATGATTATAAAGTGTTCAAAAGTGCTTCAACATTTGGGACAGACTGACGGACAGACAGACAGAAACTCGAATCTATTATACGCTCCGCTCTGGGGGGTTATAAAAAAACAATAATACATAAAAAATGGAAAAAAATGAAATAACTATAAATGTTATCACCTCGCGGTTTATTGTCCAGTGTCTCGTAGGGTGCGACTGTGTAGCCGACGACTCTCCATCCTTTGCCGGTTGCTACAACAGCCTTAATGTAGGCCTGGAACTTGTCGTGGATGGCAGTGTCAATGCTACCAGCCTGCAGAACGTCGTCACACAGAAACTGTCGGCCAAATTTCAACGACACGAAATTTGCGCTTAACTCGTCAATTTCCTCAAAAGTCTGAAAATAAATAAAATAAATTAATACTAAGAGAAAAATAAAATAGATTTAAATATATGTTTATAAACTTCTGAATTTTGATAACTTCATGACAGTGACATAAATAGCTACTAACCACGAAGACTTCACAAGAAAAAGTGTACTTAAACGCATGTGGGTTGACACCCGGACATTTTGCCTCCTCATCGACAGTGTGTTGGGTGTCGCATGAGGTGTCACCGCACTCTGACGTCACAAGCTGCAAAAAAAGTAACACTCATACTGGGAAATAAACACAATGATAAATACAACTACAATATCAGTGTAGAAAGTTAGATGTTGAGAAAATAATCAACTTGAAATAAAATTCAAATACTCGTATAGTTCAAGAGTAAAAATAATAATTTAATAGCTACTTTCAGTTGTTTAGCCCTCGTTCAGTTATTTGAATTCAAAATTTTTAAGTCTATTCAAAGACCTTGTAAAGATTAAATTGAGGTAATATGAAACAAATTGGAGGGAAAGGCTTGAAATTTTTTTTTTTCATCTTTCTAGAGAAGACTCGAAAAAACATGTTATATTTAACGATTCGAAAATATTTAAGGAAGTACTACCAGATGACAGTGTAGATGGATGTAAATAAAAAAATACTGTTAGTTTGAGAAGATGCTTAATGTGTCAAGTTACAAGTATTATGACAAGCATCCCATGGAATATAATTTTTTAATGCGTGATTTTTTCATTGTGGTGATCGAAACTATTTAAATGCCCAGCAAATGCAAAAAAGGTTCAAGCGAGCATATTAAGCTATCATAAAGTTTATTTGTGAAATCGTAGCATTATGGAACACTAGATCAGAGCCAACTATTTGGGCAATTAAAAATGCAAATCAGTTTGAAAACAAAAGGTAAATGCTGAGTTTGGCAAAAAAAAAACATCATCTCTAAAGAATTTTTTTCTAAGAATTACATATTTTTTGGACAAGAAATGAGATTGACGGGTGAAAAAATCTCAATTTCTAGCCTCTTGTCATAATTTGATGAAACTCAGTAATACAATGACTTTTAGCACCCTAAAACCAAATATAAATTTACCTTTTATGCAGTTCGCACGCGTTGGACGATTGAGAGAAAAATCGTCGATGTATGAGTCTTTTAATGATATAGATGATAAGTATAAAAAGTGAATATATATATATTATTGTAGAAGAGCAATATCGGACACAAATGTACTGTTTATCAACATAGATATAACCGGTATGCAGCGCCGAGAATTGAGAATGGACCTCTTGGTCACTAGCCGAGAATGTTAACACTATACCTATAAACACACACTTCGGAAATCTCCTTTTCTGCCCGCTGTAGTACAGTGGTAACATTCTCAGCTAGTGACCAAGAGGCCCAGGTTCAATTCCCGGACGTGCATACTGGTTATTCCTATGTCAATAAACAGTACCTTTATGTCCGGTATTGCGCTTATATAATAATATATGGCTATATGGCATTGCAAAATTAAATCCGAAAATAATAATATAAAACTACAACGCAGGTTTTAAAGCAGATTACTAGAAAACCCAGTTCAATCTTTTCTACGCAAATTAGCCTAAAGCCGAATAAGTATTTTCCAATATTAACAAAATAGACTCATTTTCATTTACTGTTGCTGGATTGAATTTATATAATCTACAAATACATTTTAGGTATATCAAAAGTTTTAATTTTTAAATTTTTGAGAAATTTCAAAGTGGCACTCATTATCACATCAAGAAAAAAAAAAGTAAACCCTTAGATAATTAGACATTTTTTATCACAGATTTTCATTATTAAGGGAAAGGGTTAAGATGCAACCCTTTATTATTTTAAATTTTAAAAAAATATTCGAGAGCGGTATACCGTAATTTTTTTTGTACCAAATATGAATCAATTACAAATATCCAGAAATAGTTTAAATAAAAGAGTTATTCATTAGTTAAACCATTGAAAAACATAAAAAAAAGAACAAGTATCAAATATCATGGCTGAAAGAGTTCCATATCTTATTTCTTTCAGAACGCCTTATATTGAAATTAAATATAGAAATGATACACAAACATCTTACAAGTTCATCAGGACTTGATTTTTGTTTATCGATATAAATTATCAGTACTTGCGCAATAATCTTTGATAAACATTAAGGTGAACTAGGAAAAATGATGATTTGCTTCCTAATTCATATTAAGAGATTATGTAATATTTAGTTTTTTTGTGAAATTAATTACACAAGTGACAACAAATACATATAATTATGTTTTGTTTGCTATAAATGTTTTACCAGGAATAAATTCATGATAGAAATACATTAATGTAGCATTTATTACTAATTTGAAAATAAAATAGCGTTTATCAATGAGAAAATTGTCTAATACAGCTACTTGCACTTTGAGTTTTAGTTGGACAAAAATTAAATATAATTTATTTTATTAGACTGACCTCCCCACCACCGAAAATGATATCCTTTACAACAACGCAGAAACCAAGCATTTTCGGCCCATCAGTTGCGTCGTCGAGGAATCCTGCAAAAATATATAACAAAATTGAGATTTAAGAAAAAATAATATTGAATAAGTTCATTGATAACTAGACTTTAACTGCTAAATGCTGAGAGTATTAATGAAGAAAAAGAAATTAGGAAGACGCGCGGTGGACTATTATTTCTGTACATTTTACAAGACTTGAAAATTGAAATGGAGATCGTCTATCTCCAGCAACGGTTACTGTCAATAGCTATCTTATGGTAAAAGCGTGAAATTTGTATTCATGCAAAACACACCCACCAGTGAACCCACATTTTAGGGTTGACATGTATATCACAGAATATTTAACAAATGTAAAAAGTATCGTAATAACAAAAATAAATTCTCCAATGTTTTTTTTTTCATGTAACGTAGGAAGGAATATATATCCAAAGACTTGCATAGGAATATCACTTATAAAAAGATCATTATATCCTTATGTTTAATTTAATATACTTTCATATATGTTTTTATGAATATTTCGCTTGTTTTAAATGTCAACCACAGACATATACAAAAAAAAAATTGTATCGGTTTTTAAATTCTAAATGTAGGAAATTTAAATTATAATGAGGCCAAAAGAGGCATTCACAACAAGAGAAACAACATATTCGTAGAAAATTGATAATGTAACTATTTAGTTTTAACATCTAAACAAGATTAGAAAACATATGGAATCTATAACTAACTACAATATCATAAGAAAATATGTTTAAATAACATCCAAACGTGTATTATTCCATGGAATAGTCTTCAACCTTGAATAAAATCTTAATTTGTTTAAACAAGTTTCATAAGTGTAATATTTCATGAAATAGTTCGTATCCATTAAGCTTGGGGATCCAATTAATCATTTAAAGTTCGAATGAATCATTTATAATTAATAATTTATTGTTTATAAAAAAATTGACAAAAAACATTGAAAATACTAACGTGGAACAGATGCTACCATCGAATCCGCATCCACTTCCACAGGCAAAAGCGAATGGCTGCTAGACAACACGGGGATTTCAAAAATTGAACCAGTGTGCCTAGGGACATACATCACGAACTGCGATGCAACAAATCCAGAAAATCTCCTGCAAAATAATTACAATACAAATGATAAAAAAATTGAAACAGAATTGTTATCAGTAGAGCTTATTTTAGTTGAAGTAATTTTCATAAATAAACCAAGAAATTATCCTGCAGTCCTACATCATTCGTTTCATAATAACTTGAGTTTTTATAGGGGGGATATTTAGTCGTCATATGTAGGAGAATTTTTGGTCTTTGCAAGGTCAATTTATTTAATTACTGCTGTTGATTGAAGCTTGTATAATTACTTCTGTTCATAAGAATATCCGTTAGAACATCAATAACAGAACCTTCAAAATAAAAAGTAATGATTTCATCAAATTAATTTGTTATACTAAATATTATTATATATCTATAATATAAATAAAAATAAAATAAAATAAATATGTGTGATTATTACTATTAAGATTAATGTATATTCAAGTTTACAATATATTATATATAAGGACCGGCAAGCACTAACCGGAATTTATAGTAAACACTGTCATCCTTTGGCTTGTGGGCAAGGATAAAGAACAATCGTCCGCTTCTGATATCTCGGCACGTGTACAACCTTTGATACTCTTTGGTCAAACTAGCACCTGGTTTGCTACTGGTAGTCGACGCGCTAGATTTGCTGCAAAACAAGATCGATCAAATCAGAAGGATTTGGTAGCTGCGACCATTATTGCCAAATTCTACGTGTAAAAAACTGTTTTTGTGGAAAATAGTGCTCACGACTCGTATTTGGGGTAATGTTTAAAAGTTTTTACCCCATAAGAACCCAATAAATTGATTAAATAGATACACAGTAAAGGTGTGTCGTATATCAAACTCTTGAGCAAGCTTCAGCAAAAGTTACTGTTCCATTTAGAAATTATGTGGTAAAGTTGTTGCTCGCGACCCCATTTTGAGGTAATTTTGGCTGAGTTTTAACCCATAAAGACCCGAAAAAATTGATTCAATCGAAACCAAATTGATACTCAGTATAGATATGATGTATATAAAACTCCTGACCAAGTTTCAGCAAAAGTTACTGTGCCATTAAGAAATTATGTCGGAAAATGTTGCTCGCGAACCCATTTTGGAGTATCTTTGGCTAAGTTTTTTACCCCATAAAGACACGAAAAATTGATTCAATCAAAACCAAATTTATAAACAGTATACATATGATGTATATAAAACTCCTAACCAAGTTTCAGCAAAAGACACTCTGCCATTTATAAATTGTGTCTTAAAATATTGCTCGCAACCCCATCTTGGGGTAATTTTGGCAAATTTTTAAACCCATAAAGACCCAAAATTTTGATTCAATCAAAACAAAATTGGTACCCAGTATAGATCTGATGTATATAAAACTCCTGACAAAGTTTCAGCAAAAGTTACTGTGCCAATTTTGAGATATTAAAATTTTACCTTGGAGCTTTTCAGATAGACAGACAGACATACACACAGACGCAAATGGCGTTCATTAAAACGCTCCTGCGTCGCAGCTAAAAAAAATGATACTGAGTGTCAAATTTGAAGAAAAAAAAACTCGCAAACTTTAATGAAAATAAAATATATAAAAATATTGAGAATACTACGAGGTCGAATAATTTAGAAATTTAAACTTAAATCAACTTTATAATGAAACAAGATAGCAGGGCTATTCCAATATACACCCGTCATCTAGCATGGGAAAAGTTTTATATGTAAAATTCTTAAAATAACAAGGAAAAAATTTCAAGAACAGCAAAAATACCTTCAGATTTTACTTCAGAACACTGCAAAATCCTTTAGTTTCAAATTTCATCAATTTTGGATGAATTACATTAAATGATGGTGATTTTTGGCTAAATTTTTAACTAAAACAAAAAGATAAATTAATTGATTGAAAACATAATTAATAAAGAGTAAAAATATAATTAACATTAAACTCCTGAAATAATTTCAGCAAAACTTATGGAAACGTTCAAGAATTGTTAGGTAAATTGCAATTAGCAACCAAAAATTCATGGTACTTTTGGCCTAAATTTTAACTAATGAAGACCGATAAGTTGATTCAATGAAATTAAAATAAAGCCATAGAAAAGATATCATGTGGAAAGATGTTGTTGATACGCAAATGGCGTTTACTAATCTGATCATAAGTCGCAGGTAAAAAATATGGTAAATGTTGATCACGAACAGCATTTGAGATAATTTTCTCAAAGTTGAAAGAGCACAAAGACATAACTATATTCATCAATCACAAGCATCTTGATGCACATCAAAGATTAATTGTAAATAAAACTCATGAATTTTCAGCAAGAGTTAATGAGCTGTTTTGGAGATATCGATAATCATTATTGGAGAGTTAAAGATAAACATACATATAGACATATGCGATTTGCGTTTATTAAGCTGTTCTTGTGTCCGAGCAAAAAAATATAATTCATTAAATATAAACTCAACATGAAGAGTATAAAGAATATGAATATTTACACAGTATAGCAAATACTATTGTAAAATACATTTTCAAGTTTTACAAGTGAACAATATTAAGAAAAAGGATATCTGCCAAAACAAAATTCCATTATGGCATTTTTTTGTAAATATATAAAAAAAAACCATAGATATTCACCGAAGCAAACATTAAAACAAATTTTAAGATTATGATATAAAAAAATATCGTAATGAAATGAGACCTTTGGCCATTGTGACACAAGTACATATTGAAACGTTGATGCACTTTGTTTACGTGTTCCCTAAACAGAAATAAAACAACATTTTGTGATCGAGTGTACCAAAAACCTGAATAATTCATGCGTATTAAAAAAAATATTAATAATAGATATCTCAATTTAATCGACTTTAAAAAAAAAAAATAAGGTTTAATACCAAATATTATAAAATTGTTATTTACTCACAATTTGTTCAAGCCGCGAAACTGAAGCAATCGATTTTGAATCTTCATCTTCAGTATATCGAAGTATAAGACTCGATAGGTCAACTGCTTATAGCGATCAGCAACAACCTCATTAACATCCGTTTGGGTACACGCAGCAACAAATGTGCGTAACCCAGTGAGATTATTATCATTGAGCAAGTCCACAAAACTCATTATTCTAATAAATACAGGCTTGAATTCTAAAATATCTGTTGACAGAACTTGCATAAATATGATTTTGCAATTATATTTACAGTAAGAAAAACAAAAAATAATACTATTGATTTCTTTTTTCAATCAAAGTATCTAATAATTGTTGCCGAAATAAATATGCTTAGGTTAGGAAATAATTATGCAAAATAATGACATAAAATAATTATGACAGTAAATAATGACAAGTAAAGGTGTTTAGTTAGTTAGAATTCCTCCACAGGATGCGAGCGACATGTTTACATCTTATATTTTTGTTTGTTGCTATTAATCAACGTAAAATATAAGTTTATCGCCAAGAGAAGTTGAAAGTTAAGAAACGAAGCCCTTTTCCTCTCTAAACCTTATACTTATCTTGGGGATAAAGTTATCTTATGCGTTGATTAATTGCAAAATACATGAATATAAGATATATACATGTTGCCCGCATCCTGCGGAGGAATTCCAAATGACTGCACACCTTTACTTGTATAAGAATCAACTTGTAGGTTGAACAGTTCGATCGTTCAATTCTTTACCGCATACCCCTCTTTTTACGTTTTCTTTGAATAAATCGGTTTCAATGAAGAAAATTGAAAAAAGTTCCAGAAAAGTTCCGGCATGAAAAATGAAGAATTACTTAGTTTTAAAAATTTTCTATAATAATTTTCAGAGATTTTAGGCGGTTGTTTGAAATCCAATATACATGTATAAAGAGCTCCCTACGCTTCGCTTAGGTCACTATAAAGAAAATTTTCTTCTCTAAGCCTTCGATAGAATGGTTTAGAATACTAAACCTTCGAAACGATAGAATGGTTTATTTTTTTGTGAGGAGCTGCTACCAACAATTATAAAGTGTAAAGTCAAGAGTGTATATGAGGAAAGCCAAAGGGCGCATTTTATTTTGAGAATCCGGATAAAGCATTAAAAAGCTAACGAGCAAACTTAATGTTGTAAACAATGGGTACACATGGATTAACTTGCGGCATATACTTTTTGAATATCTAAAATTATTCCGCCATAAAATGGCGGCGTTCGTCGCAGCTGCGCCCAAAAAAAAACTAAATTCTATTGTTATGAAGGCTTCACTCGTTTCCGTGAGCTGCGCTCACGGAAGCGAGTGAAGCCTAAAGGCTTCATTTTCACTCGTGAGAGCATGGAAAGCTTATTTATATTCCTCATAAACACTTTTCAATGGATTAGTCATTTGCACAGCTTTGGACAAAACTTAATTTTTTCATAAACTTTATTTTTCAGGATTGCCGGGCTATTCCAACACATACACGCTATCTTTTTCTGGGTTTTGATGCAAAAAAAACTTGAAAATACATATTGTCAATTTGTTGAAAAATGCCTACACATATATTAACCCTGGGAAAAACCCGAGCAAATTTGAAGAACATCCGATAAATAGTAACCAAGATATGTTATAGAGATGGACGGGGGAATGAGAAGAAAACACAATACACTGCGTTTAAGCGGGTGTTTAAACATAAGGGTGGAAAAAGTTAAATTATTAGAAACTAAAGAATACTGGAATTGAATTAGGTTTAAACCAAGCTTGAATATCGCAACAAAACTGTTTTCTTAGAAACAAAAAGAATATGAGGAGAACAAGATCGATCAAATCAGAAGGATTTGGTAGCTGCGACTATTAATGCTAAGTTCTACCTGTCAAAAACTTTTTTGGGGGGAAAATAGTGCTCACGACCCGAATTTGGGTTAATTTTTACTAAGTTTTTACCCCATAAGGTCCCGATAAATTGATTCAATCGAAACCAAATTGATACACAGTAAAAATGTGATGCATATAAAACTCCTGAGCAAGTTTCAGCAAAAGTTACTGTTAAGTTTAGAAATTATAAGGGGAAAATGTTGATCGCGACCCCATTTTGGGGTAATTTTGCCTAAGTTTTTAACCCATAAAGACCTGAAAATTGATTCAATGGAAAGCAAATTGATATACAGTATAGATATGATGTTTAAAAAACTCCTGACCAAGTTTCAGCAAAAGTTACTGTTAAGTTTAGAAATTATGTGGGAAAATGTTGCTCGCGACCCCATTTTGGGGTAATTTTGGCTAATTTTTTAACCCATAAAGACCCGAAAAATTGATTCAATCGAAACAAAATTGATACACAGTATAGATATGATGTATATAAAACTCCTGAGCAAGTTTCAGCAAAAGTTACTATAAAATTTTTGAGATATTGAATTTTTTTCCTTGGAGTTTAAATGAAAAAAGAATGAGAAGAATACACTGCGTTTACGCGGGTGTATAAGCATAGGGGTGGAAAAAATTAAATTATTAAAAACATAAGAATACTGTGATTGAAATCTTTTTAAAACAAGCTTGAATATCGTAACAAAACTTTTCTCTTGGAAACAAAAGTTAATTGGTTTAAAACTCTTCAAAAAATAAAAAAGACTGTAATTAAGAATTACTAATTCCAAGAGATAAATAAATTAAAGATTGGCACATATTTTAATGAAAAATAAAAATTATAAGCTCTCACTTTAGGTAAAATATAAGCTCTCAAGTTTACTTTTAATGCATTGTTTAATGCATTCTTATAAGCAAAGTATCAACAAGGAGATTGTTAATAGTTTAAAATAAAATTATTCAAGGTGAACAGCTCAGTCAAGAAACGGAAGCAAGCAAAAGCTCCTGTAACAAATATTTATTACAATTGCGTTTTATCCTAAAAAACTAAACACGGATAAAGAGTACATAAACGGAAATACATTAATATTAAAGGATAAATAAAGTAAAGACAAAATATATTATTTGACACTTTTAATGGAGGCTAAAGTAAACATATCAACATAAATCATTTCAAATATACAAAACTAATTTTACAAAAGATATATCCTGCCCTAAATCATCAAAAAATTAATTAAACATAGGGTTTAAACCTCCCAGTAGGCCTAATGCGGTGTTGTTAATTTTACACTTTTTCGAAGGTCAATTCAGTACATATAAAATATTGAAAGGTACATACAAAATAAATCTGAAAAATATCTAGAAACATTTCTATGCAGCAAGTGAAGTTAAGTGCAAAGCAAAATGAAAATATCACAAAATCAACTTCACACAAACACTTATATTTTAACCAAAAAAAAAACCACCCACAGCCTTTTGAGTAAATATATGGTTAATTTTCCATTTTTTTCAAAATTTGGCCTCCTAAAAATGGGCATAAAATAAACAAAGTCTTATAAGAGATATGTGTATGAAGAATAAGCTAAAAAAAACCATCACATACTGATGACTTGTAAGTAAGACTAGCGTGATAGGTAACAATAATAATACACAAAAAATAGGATAAAAGGATACCACGTTTCTAATGTTACTAATCTCTAACAAATACGGTTAACAATAGCATGTTAACAATACGGCTGCTAGTTTTAGGAAGTTGCTAGTTAACCAATAGCGTCTTCCGGTTTTGCTCCGGGACGGATGAGGGCATTGACAGCTAAAAACGGATCAAGGCATGGTGTTTGGAGGCTAAAAAGCTCATATATGTACCAATGTCAGGAAAAAGTATCGTTTGGTCTTATTTTCTTGTAAATTCGTGATGTTACCTATTAGGTTCATCTATCTTCAAAGTCATTGGACATGAAAATATACAATATTTGTTTAAAAAGTCTATAGAAGGTATTTTTATAGATATAAAAAAATATTTCAACAGAATCTTATTCATTGAAATAAATCAATTTTACAAATCATTTGGTTTTTATTTTAAAAAGTTGAAATTTTTTAATTTTGATGTCATCTTGATCTAGGTGGTGTGTCAATGGGACTGAAGAATAACATATTGGGGGCAGATATACTGACTGAGCAGTTACACAGGCAGATACAGTTATCACATCAAAACAATTTCTCAAGTGCGTTGAAAAACTGCAAAATCTGTTGGCTGTTTAAACACCGGCAAAGCCGACAGCGGGACGAAAGCTCCAATTAAGGAGTTTCCAAGGTATTCGGTCTCCAATTAATGGAAAGCCCCTTGGGGCTCCCTGTTCCCAACTTCAGCAAAGCCGATGTTGAGGCGAAAGCTCCAATTAAGAAGCTTCCGATATATTGGGGCTCGAATCCGTGGGGTCTCCTTAATTAGGGCTTCTGCCCCAAAGTAAGTTTTGCTGGCGTTGGGCCAGACAATAGATTTGTACAATTTTTCAAAAATTTTAATTTACTGTGCACGGTTATGAAAAAAATAAGCTAAACTATTAATCAACCGAGTCGAAGAACTGCAAAAACTATTGGCCTACCGAATGCCGGCAAAGCCGACAGCGGGACGAAAGCTCCAATTAAGGA
>JBAGKJ012436398.1:0-12723 GCA_037179465.1 Phronima sedentaria | reverse complement strand
AAGCCCCTTAATTGCGGCTTCCGCCCCGCTGTCGGCTTTGCCGGCGTTGGGCGAGCCAATAGTTTTTGCCGTTTTTCAACTCACTTAAGTCTCTATGACACGTGATAGCTTTGGTGGTCTCAGGCCACCACCAAGACACCTGCGAACACCTAACAGCATGGCGCTATAACTAACGAGCCAGCTAGCACGGTTGTTTCACGGTGGACAGTAGCATTACTGTCACCATGGTGATTATTTATGAAGAGCTCTGATAATCAATTAAAGGCAAACAAAGGGTCACACTCACCCAGAATACTGGCCTCAGAAACTGCGATAATACGTAGATCTATAGCCAGCTGGACGTGGAGGAGACTGGCAGGTATAACAGAGAGGCGCAAGGGTGCGCATTTCGTGGTGTACAGTTGGGTGGTAACCATACGCCTAAATATCCTCGCTGGCGTGCAACTATGTTGAGATATATTGCTTTATGGTGGAATAAATGTTGGTTATTCCAAGACTATAACTATGCAACTGGTGCTGCTGGTGCCCTAAAGATGCCACACTTAATCCCGAACCACGCAAGTGGGTGGCAACAAAATCTTGAGGTGGCTAGAGTTCTTAAGCTCTTTAAACCAGTTTTTTTGAGTTCGCATTATTTTTTTGTTTTGGTGCCTGCTGCTTTTAAGTAGGTGGTTCTTCTACCAAGGAAGTACCTAGTTTCACCGCGTATTTTTTAGCTGCCTGCTCTAATGTTTTTTGGCACCTGGTTTCTCATCCCCCCATGATGCCTGTGTCCGGAAATTCTAGTCGTGGAGGAGGTCAATCCTCTATTGAAAAAAGATCAATTAAGCAACCTGTAATTACTTGTGATGAAAAGTTGCTAGATAATAATGATGAAATGGAAATTAATACGTATGCCTCAGATGGTTCTGGTATAATCTCAGATAACCAAGAATCCAGCTTATTAGAAAATAACCATAATATTTTCTTACCAACACAAAAAGTAAAAAATAAAATTGCCAGAAAAAATATAAATAGTGCAGAATTTATATCTGCAAATTCTGTAAAAGCAAAAACCCTATATGTAAACTCCAGTAATGAAGAGACAAAATTATCAAGATTAAACCCTTGGTTTCTAACTAAAGCCATAGATGACTCTATTGGTAAGATTGAAAAATTAAACTGCTTGCAGTCTGGTGCTCTTCTAATAACTTGTGTCTCTAGTGACCAAGTACAGAAGTTACTTACACTTAAAGAATTGCAAATTAAAGAAAAAAAAATCCCTATAAAGACAACGATTGCCTTGGCTAACCAAGTAACAAAAGGAAGGATTTATGCGCCTGAGCTCTCTGATATGTCCACTGAAGAAATACTAGAAATAATGGAACCTGCTGGTGTTATTGAGGTATCAAAACTATATAGTGACCCAGACCGTCAAAATGTGCCCTTATATGTCCTCACTTTTTTTAATAAAGACTGTCCTGATAAAATAAAAGTTGGCTATGCCCAATATAATGTTGACAAGTTTGAAATTCAACCAATGAAGTGCAGCAATTGCTGCCAGTACGGTCATTCAAAGAGACGTTGTAGAGGTAAAACAGTTTGTGCAAAATGTACATCAAAAGATCATGTTACTGCCGACTGCACAGCCATCACATATCAATGTGCAGCTTGTAAGGGCAATCATAAATCATTTGATCGTAAGTGCCCTGTATACCTTAAAGAAATGCAAATTTGCAAAATAAAAACTGATGAAGATTTGTCATTTCATGAAGCAAGAAAAAAGTATGAAAATAAACAGAAGAATACTGTAACTCCAGCTAATATAATTGATGTATCTCAAGGATATCCCAAACTCCCCACAAAACCGAAACCAATTAAAACCTACAATAAAAGTTCCAAAAGACAAAGGAAAAATACTACATCTGCAGATAGCACCTTGTCCCAAGCAGTTGAATCCTCTGAAGAAGAAATACACAGCCAAAACACAATCACACCCTCCTGGTTTCCACCCAACAAGGTCAACCCATACTTTAATAAAAATGAACAACCAAGAAAGAAAAGACAAATCCTTATGGGTAAGGAAGTACGTTTAACTCCTACATTTGCTTCTCAAACAGCAAGTGTTAGTTGCACTCAAACTGAAATCCCCCAAACACAGAATAATATAGATACTCCTGAAACAAATATAAACTTACTTGACATTATAGCTCCTGTGTTACCAGAAATTATAAAGCTACTATTTGCTAAAACACTCAATGAAAAAATTGAATGTATTTTAGAAATTGCAAAGTCACTAGGTTGCATAGAAATAATGAAGAAAATACTGGAAGAACTTGACGTTTCTAGCCTCTCGGGGATAAAGAAATAATGTTTAAAATATTACAATGGAATGTTAGAAACTTAAATGCAAATAAACATAGCATCAGAAAGGCTTTAAATGAGGTTCAACCAAATATAGTTTGTTTCCAGGAAACCAGTTTGCATGGATATAAAGCTATAAATCTTTCCCCCTTTATTGTATGCAGCAGGCATGACCGCAACAATGCGAAAGGAGGTGGTGCACTGATTATGTGTCATAAAGACTTGAAATTTAGAGAGATTAACTTGCCACAAAATATCGAAGCTGCAGGAGCATGTATATATAATGGTGACAATAAAATCAATGTAATATCACTGTATTTACCCCCTAACAAATCCTATGATGAGATTACCGCAGCTATGACCCAAATATATAGGACTATCCATGAGCCTTTTATCATCTGTTCTGATACTAATTCTCATCACATTTCTTGGGGTTCACCAAATTGTGATGCTAAGGGTAGAGCAATAGCTGATTTCACAGAAGAAAATAATATTTCAATACTTAATGATGGTCAGCCTACTTATATACATTCAAATGGATCCTTCACGCATATAGATTTAACTTTTGTTTCTCCAACCCTCGCTCCTGCTCTGAGCTGGAATATTTATCATACAAATTTTCATAGTGATCACTATCCAATTGTTATAGCGAACAAAGCCGAAAACACTATCCAAAAATCAACTATGCAAAAGTACAAATTTGAATTAGCAAATTGGAAAAAATATAATAAATTATTGGATATACCTGTCATATCATGTTCTACTTCATCACAAGATACCACATGCAATGCATTAGAAGCTAGCATCCTTTTTTCAGCTGATGAGAGCATACCTAAATCAAAAGCAACAAGTAAACCTAAATATTGTAAGCATTTTTGGAATGATGATTGCAGTGCAGCACATAATAACAAGAAAAAAGCTTTACATAGATACAAAAAGTGTAGAGGAAATTTAAATTTATGGATCCTTTATAAGAAAATGAGTGCTAAGTTTAAATATATTATGAAGAAAGCTATTGAGCAGAGTTGGAAAAATTATGTGCAGAAAATGACCTCAAATACATCATCCTCTGAGGTATGGAATAAGGTCAAGTGTTTAAGAAACAACACAAAGACTCCCAATATTATAATTGAAACAGAGAAAGATATTTTTACAGACGATTGTGATGTAGCTAACATGCTTTGCAAAGAATTCACTAGTAGAGGCTCGCGACAACAGAATATTATTATTCATAGACAATTTCATAACTCCCAAAATAAATGGTACAATGCAGATTTTAATACCTATGAATTAGATGGTGCTCTATACAAATGCAAATCTAGATCTCCAGGACCAGATAAGATTACCTATGAACTAATTGTCAATATGGACACACAAAATAAGAGGAAACTATTAGATATATTTAACTACTTTTGGAATTCAAAAATTCCAACACAATGGAAATCTGCTATTATAATTCCTCTCCTCAAAAGTGGCAAACCTGCAAGAAAAGTGGAATCTTATAGGCCTATAACGTTGACAAATTGTTTAAGCAAGATTTACGAAAGAATAGTAAGCAATAGGCTCAAACTGTTTTTAGAACAAAACCACATAATCACAGATTACCAGAGTGGCTTCAGAGCTGGTTTCTCAACATTAGATCCACTCTGTAGACTAGAAAATGAAATACAATCTAATTTTTTGAAAGGAGATTCCACCATAGCTATATTTATTGATATTAATCAGGCTTTTGATTCAGTACTTCACCAACATATTATTACAAAGCTGAAATATATTGAACTGGAAGGCAATCTACCTTCTTTTATTGAAGAATTCATTACAAACAGACAAGTTCGAGTGAAAGTTAACTCTACCTCTTCTAATTACCACAAACTTTTATGTGGGGTCCCACAAGGTGCTGTAATTAGTCCTATTCTTTTCCAATTACTAATTAATGACATTTGTATCAATATCCCCGAAACAGTTAATTTTTCAATCTTTGCAGATGACATAGCTATATGGAGTGGAGATAGTAATATAAATTCTCTTGTGAACAATATGCAAGCAGCGATGGATAGCATATGGCTGTGGACAAAGAAATGGAATCTAAATGTAGCTAGCCATAAAACTAAAGCAATTTTTTTTTCATATAAAAGGAAGCAACCCGAGAATATCAAAATAGATAACCAGAATATCAACTATGTAAATGAATATAAATTCTTAGGATTGTACTTTGACAGAAGACTAACTTGGAGTAAACATATAAAAGATTTAAAAGACAGATGCGCAGCTGACCTGAGACTATTAAACATTATTTCGAACCAAGGTTGGGGTGCTGACCTCCTTACACTAAGGAAAATTTATAAAACACTAATACTATCCAAGATACAGTATGGCTCTTTCATATATAGTTCTGCATCCAAATCAAATTTGGATATTCTGAATAGAATACAATATAAAGCTGCAAGAATTATTCTTAATTTATTGAAAAATACTCCTTTGACTAATATAGAGACTGCAGCTAACCTAATGCCTTTGGAGATAGCAAGAAATCAGGAAATGATAAAATATTCTGGAAGAGTCTTATCTATTTCTTCTCATCCAACGCGTGTCTCTCTTATGAACCACATAGACATAAGCTCTTTTTTTCACTTGAAGAGAAGTAGACCAATTTTTTCTAGAATTAACCTAGAACTGGAATCTATAAAAATAAATAAATCCTGTATAGCAATAAAAGAACCAATATTGAGATTGAAAGTATATAGAGATGTGGGTGCCTTTGACAAAATAAACATTTGTAAAAAGGAATGCTTACCAAATAACATATGGAGAGCAATGCATAGGGAAATAGAACAAGATCGGGTATATTACAATCATATATACACGGATGGATCAGTGATAGATACCAGAGCAGCTTGTGCAGTCTGGGGGAAAGGCATAAAAATTCTTGCAAAACTCCCAGACCATACTTCTATTTTTACTGCCGAAATATATGCTATATACATAGCTGTTAATCTCATAGAAAAGTCCAGAGTTTCCAGTGTTATCTTCACTGATTCACTTAGCTCTATTAAAGCTCTACAGAATCCTACAGCAAAATCACACCATTTAGTGTTAAAAATATGTAATATACTAAATGATTTCCCCACCGAAACAAAAGTAGAAATCCACTGGATTCCAAGCCATGTGATGATAAATGGCAATGAAAGTGCAGACAAATTAACCAAAGTGGCACTTAACTTGACACATACAACAAACCTAAACTACTCGCAGGATGATCTAAATAGAATAATAAAATTACACTATCTTAAATCCTGGAAACAAAGATGGGCATTTGCCTCAGCTGCTTACCCTATAAAGGGTATGGAACCTGGGAGAAACTCTGCTTTCTTTAACCTTAATAGAAGAGATCAAACAGTGATTACTCGTATGCTTATGAGGACATGTAGAATTACACATGAACATTATTTCAATAATAATCCCCCTACAAAATGTATGTACTGTGATAAAAAACTGACTCTTACTCACATAATGCTCGTTTGTCCTTTATTGGATCAATATCGTAGTGAGATAAGGAGATTTCTGAGGGAGAAGAACCAGCCTGCATGTTTGCAGAACATACTGAATTTAGAGTTTCCTATGGAAATTCTAATAAAGTTTGCAAAAGTAGTAGGTATTTATGGCAGGATCTAGTGCGATCTCATCTTATATAAGGAACAGGTCTTTCTCGTTTTCTCTTGCTCCTCCTTCTCTCTTAGGCCTCTCTCTTCTCTTCCCTTTTTCCCCTTCCCCTCTGGTTTTTCTCCTCTCAGCCCTCTTTCCTTTCTCTTCCTATTCTTCCTTTTTGCCCTCTGACCCCTTTCTCCTTCTCTTCGCACAACCTGCTATATAGACTGATCAAAGGAGTTTACTAGGGAGAGCTTTAAAATTGAAAAGCTCTGATAAAGTAAATAGACAAGACTTGCCAATCCAGGTACTAATGCCCAAGCTGGCGATGTTCCTCAACCGAAAAAAGTAAAAAAAAGTAAGTATTGCCAATCGATTTGTGGGCGTACATGATTAATCAGAGTGAAATTTCGAGCTGTTTTGGATTAAAGAGTTTTCGTCGTCGGGAGCACCTACTTTTTATTATCTATCTTTTATTATTGTGCAGGTGTTATCTTTATTCAGGTTAGTGTAAAATAGTTTACTTTGTTTTCATATAGGTACCTAAGTAGGTATCAGTTCTTTGACTTTCTACCTATCTTAGTTTGGGTGCCACCTTTTGTGCCCCTGCCCTTCTGGGTAGGCAGGTGGTTCCTAATCAATCGTTAGTTAATTTATGTTTGCTGTAAATAATATGAATGCAATGGGCTCTCAAAGCCAGAGTCCGTCTAAGCTTTCTTTTAATTTTGGCAATAAATCTAGTGATAAATCTAATCCTTTTGATTTTACTGGATTTGATAATCAGACCCCTACCAATGATAGAACTGCTGCTGTACAAAAGGAAACCGTGTTCCTAATACAGCCTGTGGACCCCGACACTGCTAAAAACTTTCTATATAATGATATTGTAATAGCTAAAGAAATTGATAAATCAATTTTCAAGGAGTTTGGTATTTTACAAGTTTCTAAGAATCGATCCAGAAACCTACTTATTATTAAAACTAAACAAATTTCTTCCGTTGATATTAATAAAGCTATTTCTTTGACTGATTTGGGTAACTTCAAGGTTAAATGTTCCCAACCTGCAAACCGAAGTAAGTCCTTTGGTGTTATTGGCCCAGTTGGTCCTGACACCAATCTGGAAGAACTTAAAGATGAAGCAATTGCTCGAGGCGCTCAAATAGACAATGTAGAAAGGATTTTTAAAGGTAAAGACAAAACTCCAACTCTATGTGTTAAAATAGAGTTCTCTAAAGCAGAGTTACCTGAAGCTATATATATTGGATATCAAAAGTTTCCTGTCCGACCCTTTTTTGGCTTGCCATGGCAGTGCTATAAGTGCCAAGGGTTCGGACACAATGCCAAAGACTGTAGGTATAAGGTCCGGTGTCTAGCTTGTGCTGGACCTCATAATATTAAAGACTGTCAAAAGAAAAATGATCAAGGTAGAGTTACAGAACTTTGTTGCCCGAATTGTCAAGGAAATCATGCAGCAAATTACGGTGGATGCCCAAAATATAAAGAGGCTAAACAAATTGAAATAGTGAGAGTTAGGGAAAAGGTCTCTTATAGAGATGCTGTACAAAGCCATAAAGTAAATAATAATGACAAAGTTTCTCAACCTATAGCAAATCTTAACAGTACTAGTTCATCTACAAACCCAGTTGCCACTAACAAAGTCCCTTCTGATCAACCTATTTTGTCTAATAAGCAAAGTCAGCCTATTGATAGTATGGAATTTATCAAAGGGTTATACAAATTATTTTCAGCAATATGCAGTAGAGATATCCTAAAGGACGGTATTTCACAAAGTTCACTCTTAGATTTATTCAATGCAACCTTTAATATAGATCTTGGAATCTCTGAAGAGAAAACCACTCCTAAAGCTCCAAATAGAAATGTACTTTTTAGTCGGGAGAAGTCTGCGCCTGATAGGAGAGACTTGTCTGGAGAGTCTAGTAATAACCCTTTTTCACAGTCTAAAAGAGCAATAAGTCCTTCTAGTGAATCTTCCACTGGAACAGGGAATAATAAGAAAAAGAAAAACAAGGGTAAGAAAGTATAGTGTCTGATGGTTGTTTAGAAGTATTTTCCTGGAACTGTCATAGTTTAAAAAATAAATTATCTGTATTTAAGCTTAAGATTTATGAGTTAAAACCCCATGTTATTTGCCTAACAGAAACATGGCTGGATTCTACAAGAGAGCCTCAACTTATTAATTACAAACCTTTCTTTAACCACAGGTCTCTGACTGGTGGTGGAACTGCTATCTATGTTAGAAATGATATTCTGTGTATGGATAAGAAACTAAATCTTTTTGCAGAGGGCTCTCTTGAAATTCAGTGTGTGACTTTGTTGCTCAATACTAGAAAAATCGATATTCTTAACTTATATAATCCTTCCCAAAATATTTGTAGTAATGAATTTTCTTTTTATTTTTCTCAACTAAATGAAGAATTTATCATATCAGGAGACTTTAACGCCCATCATACATTGTGGGATAACAGGAAGATACATAATTTCACTGGAAATAGTTTGTTTAATGTTCTTTTTAATTTTGAAAATATAGTTCTTTTGACCAAATTGAATATGCAAACTTATTATAATCTAAGTAATAACTCATATTCTACTTTAGATTTAGTATTTGTTTCAGCAAACCTGTTGAATGTTTCTCATATTTATCTAGATGAAGATTTGGGTAGTGACCACTTTTTAGTTCGGACTGAAATTTCCATAGATCTACAACTTTTTGTCAGGAAACGTAGGGTCAACTGGATTTTTGAGGATGGTGCATGGGATAAATTTACCTCCTTGTTACCAGCTTTGCCAGACTCTATTAGTAATTTTTGTTTAGAGGAAAAATATAATATTTTTATTAAAAATATATTAGATACTGCTTATAAGTGTTTCAAACTCACTAAGGAGACCCCATCAATTAATTACTCCAAACCGTGGTGGAATGCGCAATGTGCCAGTATATTACGTGAAAGAAATAATGCTAAAAATACTTTTAGAAGACATCCTACAATAGATAATCTTAATTTGTATACAGAGAAAGAAAAACAATGTAACATTATACTGAAAAATTCAAAATTACAATCTTTTAGAAAATTTATCTCAGAAATAAATATGTATACCCCTATTGCAGTGGTTTGGAATAAAATATCAGTTCTCAGTAGAAAGTACAAACCTTTTAGACCAAATCCCCTCCTGGAGGGTGATGAATTTATCACTGACCCTATTGTGAAATCTAATATGCTAGCTTCTTCTTTTCAAAATTCTGGTTGTGATTTACACAATTCAGATATAGCTACTAGCATTTTGCTTCCTTTAACTTCAGCCCTAACTGATGAGAGTTATGGAGAGTATAATTCCCTCATTACTTTCTCAGAGCTGAGGCAATCTATAATGGAATTAAAACCTACTTCCCCAGGACATGATCTTTTACATAATAATTTTTTGAAACATTTGAACCAGTCATATTCCTTATTATTACTTGAGATTTTTAATGATAGTTTTTGTACTGCTTTTACTCCTTTATCTTGGAAGAGCTCAATAATAGTCCCAATACCGAAGCCTGGTAAAGACCCACTTAACACTAAGTCTTTTAGGCCAATTTCTTTGCTACCTTGTGTCCCTAAACTTATGGAGAAAATTTTAAACAGACGCTTGAACTTTTTCCTAGAAAGAAACAGTTGCCTTAGCCCTTCCCAAGCTGGATTTCGAAAGCGTCTCAGTACACTTGAGCAAGTGGCAAAGTTTGAGTTTACAATCAGGGAGACTATAATCAATAAGGAATTTTGTTTGGCTGTTTTTTTTGACCTATCAAATGCCTATGATACAGTATGGCATCTTGCACTGTTATATAAATTATCTAGGTGTGGTATAGCTGGCAGATTATTACAGTGGATTAGAGAGTATTTACAGAACAGACATTTTAGGGTTTTTTATGAGAGTGAATACTCTGACAGCAAATACTTTTCCTCTGGAGTCCCTCAGGGTGGAATCTTGTCACCTACTCTTTTCAATGTCATGATGAATGATATTCCACGAGTGTGTGACATACATATTGCTGAGTATGCTGATGATCTGCTTTTTTATATAAAAGGATCTGACCTAAGAAACCTTAGAGATCAGATGCAATCCTATATATATGATTTTGCTGAGTGGTGTAAGACTTGGGGTTTGCAGATTAATATCTCCAAAACTAAGTCTATGATTTTTAGTAATAGGAAATTTTTAATGCCTCTGCCTTTGCTTCTTGATGGTTCTCCTATAGAATTTGTCAATGAGTTTAGGTATCTTGGTTTAATTTTTGATGCCCCTAGATTGAGCTGGAAGAGTCATATTGATTATCTGAAGTCTTCCTGTTTGCAACGTATTAATATTATGAAAGCAATATCTGCAAAACAATGGGGAGCGGATAGAAAAACTATGACAAATGTTTATAAAGCCTTAGTTAGAAGCAGAGTGGACTATGGTTCTATTTTTTACATGTCTGCATCTGAGACAAACCTGCGCAAACTTGATTTAATTCAGAATAGCTGCATGCGACTCATCATTGGTGCTCATAAAACATCCCCAATCCTCTCATTAGAGGTTGAGAGTAATCTTATGCCCTTGAAATTTCATAGGAAATTTTTACTTTTGAAATTTTTCTGTAAATTTATGGAACTGCCTATGGAAATGGAATGTAAAAACTATGTTATGTCAAGGCTTAATAACATGCTATCACAAAATTGGACCCAAACTAAGCATCCACCTGCTATTATTTCAGCTAAATATATTTTTGAGACCTTGAATATCCCCCTACCAACAAATAACCCTACTCCCTTAATATCTTATATCCCACCATGGTTCTACCTTGATACAATATGTAGAGAGTTTTTCTCATTGAGTAAAGTAGACAGTTTAACAGATTCTGCTGCATTGCAAATATTCAACTTGATTTCATCTAACTTTGACCCATTCATTGAGATTTATACAGATGGATCCTGTATATCGTTTCCCTCACAGTCTGCAGCAGCTGGTGTTGTGGTTAAAATAAATAATATTGATACCTCTATGTTTAACTTCAAGTTGCCCTCAAACATGAGTATATTTGCTTGTGAACTGTTTGCTATATGTTGGTCTCTTGAATATCTATCCTTAAACTCTGATAGCTTTAAAGATAAAAAATTTGTTATTTATACAGATTCTCTCTCAAGTGTGGTAGCTATTAAAAATCTCTCACCCAAAAGATATATACCATTAATACATAAAATTCATGAGTATATTTTTAATATCTGTATGACAAATAGACTTTATATTCAGTATGTCCCTGGACATAAAGGTATTAGGGGTAACGAATTAGCAGATTTAGCAGCAAATGCTGGACATAATAATGAGAGTATACAAGATGTTTTCATTGACTCTAGAGAGAGATTAAAACCAATCCATAATAAAATAAATGATTTATGGCAGAACTATTGGTTAAATATGGTTAATGTTACTGATAAGGGGAAACATCTCACCCTGATTAGAGATCAGGTTGGATTCTGGCCCTGGTCCTGTAATAAAAAACGTACTATAGAAACAGTTTTTGCCAAACTGCGTATTGGGCATGTAAATAGTCTGCAGCATAGATTTAGATTTGGTTTATCTTCTTCCCCCAACTGTGTATGTGGTAGAGTAGAGAGTGTGTCACATATGTTTTTCCATTGCCCATTGTATATTAATCAAAGAAGTGACCTTTACTTTGAATTAGAAAGATTGAAAGTTTCAATGACCCTTAAGAACCTCCTTGGAGGAGGGAATTTTAACGAAGCAAAGCAGCATGAAATTGTGCGGCTTGTTTCACTTTTTCTAACGAATATAAACAAGTTGCACACTCTTTAGATAGTATTGTTACTAATATATACATATATATTTTTTTCCTCTCACTATAATTTTTTGACCCCCTCCCTTTCACTGATGCTTACTCACTTAACTGTTAATTTGTTTTGGAATAGGTAGGGTTTTAGGGAACATTTGTAAGAGTTTGCATCAGATTAAGGTGTTGGACTTGGGTCTTTGTGTCAGTATGTCAAGGAGTTTTAGAGCTTTGATATTTTTTTTTTCCTTCAGGAATGGCTACGTATCTGGTAGTTTTCTTTCTCTTGAGCTATTCCAGAAGATGCCCGTAATGTTAATATATACTTTGTCCTAATTACAATTTATAGAAAATATTCCAACTTGTGCCTCCCAGGTTGGGATATTATATCCCTTCCAACTCTTTGACATCATCCCAAATTCTTCTTGAGATAATTATCTTCTATAGGTTGTTTTACTAATATATGTGTGGGATGTTTATTTATTTTTATTTTTTATTTTTTTGACAGTATTCATCTATTTAGCTATTGTATTTATAAAATTAAGATCTAATTGTCCACTTAACTTAAGTATAAATTTAATTGTATATATTTTTAGATATATATATTTTTATATATGTTCATGTTCTTTTATTTTTCTTTGTGTTTCTTCTAGGGCTGTTATTATGAAATAAAAATATTTTTGGTTCTTTTTGCAGGTTTCAAAGACGTGAGACTATAGCAGGAGCTGAAGTCTCAAGAAACAGTTACACCAACCACCACCAACAGTTTACCCCATTCTTGCTGGGATTTGAGGAACATCATACTATATATAATGCGCCGAGGTAGGTAGGTAGGTAGGTAGGTATATATATATCTGGACTTTTTTTAAAGTTCTTCGATTTCAATGAAACTTGGTATCCCAATG
>JBAGKJ012425288.1:0-12740 GCA_037179465.1 Phronima sedentaria | reverse complement strand
AAAACCAGATCCCCACAGAGTGACGTACGCACAGGAGTTCACATGCCCCCTGTGTATCACCGGCCCTATTAAAATATTTGGTTTCCTCATATCCGCCATCCCTCTAACTTACTACCTCTTATGCAGAAGACTTTTCAGATTCCTTCTCGTCTCCCGACGTACCGACCGCTGCCAGTGCCTTACAACCCATTCTGCATACGTTGAGTGCGTGCGCGAGAGGGGACAGGCAATATTCCCTCCCAAAGTCTCCAGTCACACTTTTCACCTCATACAACTCAGCCTACGGTTCCTAGTATACTTTTGACCTCTAATTCACTTTCGCTCCTCACATTTCATCTATCACATCAGGCGCCACCCACGCCTCAACATACTCAGAGCCCCTCCTTGTTACCTTAAAATCCCTCATTCAACGCTCTTCATGTACACATCCCCAAATATGGTTCCCAAATGTTTCCTCATCCTCCATATCAAAACTCCAGCGCCTTCAAAACTGCCACCGGCTACGTGAAGATTTTCAGCTCGGCCTATCTTCAGGCAGAGTCGTTTGTCCTACCCACCCACAACCACTTGTCCCTCCTATGCTCACACTTCCTTGCCCGAATGCTCGTACCTTCTCACCCAATCAAAACTATACCATTCAGTCCCCGAAATATTAAACATACACTCCAGTCCCGTTACCCCCTTTCTCACAAATTACACCATTCCACCAGAGGGCAACAAGCATACCATGTAAGCCCTTCACAACGGCACCGGTGCAGCACCCCTAGCTGCCCGTCTCCCGAACAGACTCATTGAGTACGAACCTCCTACTATTGCGGAAGGTGGAAATGTAGTGGTAGCCCTGCGGACTTCTACTTAGAATCCCCTATCAGAGACATCCAAAACACAGTTACTTTTAAATTGAACAATAAATTAAATTTTCAACCTAACTTAGTTACTAATTAATGTTATTTACAAATCAAATGGGTAAAAATTTTAGGGGATTATGAAATCAGGAATTAGATTACTAAATAAGAGTAAATAAATGGAAATAGCCCTTTTAAACAAAGCTTGATTGATGGGCCTAAATATCCAATTCAGATCCAGTGACTATGGTTCAATTTGCTCTAAATCAAAATAAGTTCGGTACAGTATGCATAGAGCACTGACTCCAATCACAATATATTTGCCCTTTGATTGTGAAGCAGTGATAGGCTGACTTTGAAGCGGTTTTCTTGGGTTGTCGTACACTCAAGTAGATGCTACCTAGACACAAGCCAATAAAGCAGGGGTACTAAGCCGTTCTGTAGAAGGATGATGGATACTCTCTGTTTCTTCCTAAATTTCTTCAAATCCACATCAATTGACACAAATGAAAATAGGGGGGCTTCCTGAAACAATAATGAAGCCCTATTAAGCAACTTATAAATATTAACATACTTACATCAATATATTGCTACTACTCTCATATAAACAGTTATATACATTGGCTATTACCTTATAATAATTATATGTACATATCTTATGTATACAACATAAAAGGGCCACTCAATATACCCTAACTTGAATTAAACTTCTGGATGGCACGCATGACATAACTTATAAACATCAAAGAGAAAAGGAATAAACTGTACTCACTCTAGGTTGGGCGAGCTGGAGCAAATCACTTATTGTCAAATGTTATGTATTTTGATCCTTGTTTGTTATTTAATTTATTCCACAGCTCCTCTCATTCAACTTCGCTCAATAAATCCACCCTTTCTTATGTGCTGTATTCCTCCTCCACAATTGAACAAATTTCTACTAATGCCGATATAAAGTTTTAAATTTACCACTTACTAAACACTTAAAACGAAAAGTATTCTGCAAAGGTAAGGGAATGTGAGGCATGAGTTAATCACTTGTGCAACCTGCATTCAACAAACAACTCAGAATAGATTAAAAAATTATTTAAGTCACAGGTCAATATGAATTCCATACAGGTGCACCAGATCACTACATACCTCCCCCACCAGTGCAGAATTTATTTAATTATGCACGTTTAAATTTAGGTTAAGTGTAGGGTACATGTAAAATGTAAATGTATAATCCACTCCAACTACACCCAACAAAGTCAAAATATATATCCAGAGCACAATCCCTCAGTCTTTCCAATAACTCTTTATCATGAGCTATTTATGTTAATCCTAGATATACCTATGTTATTCTCATATTTGAGATGAGAAAGGTTCTAATGACACACTGCTTTGTTACCTATCATTGATTCGTTCTATAATCACAAGCAGTTCACCTTTGTTCCAGTAACAAAAATCAGTGCTCACTCTCTTACTACACACAAACACAGTATTACTTTTTTTCAGATTATTACCATCCAGGACTTATTTGTAATGAATTAGTTTCATCTTGAACATTCAAAGTTTAAAATTTTATGACAAAATGCACTATAACATATGAATTTAGTATTAGGGAGCAAATCAAGCAAGTAAACATTGTGGATATTCCGTTGCATGTAAGTTAATTTTAATTTCCTTGAGTCCTGCTCAATCCCTCAAAACTTGCCTTAGATCCCTCCTAAGTACAAAACTCTTGACACAATAATTATTACATACCATTGAATTCTATCACTACGAGAACCTAAGCTTATATCCAAAAAATAAATAAAATATTGAGCCAGTCTGAATTTGAACAACACAGATCTGGACCAGCACTCATCAACTCCAACCCATTAGAGATAAATTTATTTCATTCTAATTTTTAAAGAATTTATGAAACTTCATGTGACTAGGATGGTATCCGACAAAATTTGTACAAGATACCCTTTCCTCTTCAATTATGGGTTAAAAAAAATCACATGACTAAGATGGCATCTGACAATATTTGTGCGAGATGCCCTCTACTATTTGATTATAGAGTATGTAATTCAATTAACAATAAAGTTAAAGTAATTAATAAAGATTTTATACCCCACTCAAAGTTTAATAAAATTTTGAAGTACCATGATGTTGTTCGGAATCAAATGATTTACCAACAAAGAATGAATATCTATAAGAAGCGTGCATTTGCATGAATATGAAAACGTTTGCATGAATATGAAAACGTTTGCATGAATATGAAAGTATGAGAGTATGAACTAGTTGCTATTACATTCATAAAAAATAATGAAAATAATGAACTATCGTAGATTGTATGATTATGATGATGTTTTAATCTGATGATTTATGAAAGACTAATGAAAATAATGAAATATTTGATCTTGTTTAAAAATGATGATTCTTTCTATCTCATTGTTTACGAAAGAATGAAGTAAACAAGAGCATAATGAGACACTATTCTTCAGTTACACATCACATTTAATATTCACAGTATATTCCAGAGTTTACACTTAGAAAGAGATGAAGGATGAGCTGCAAGACCCCAGGGCCAACAAGGAAGCACAGAATACCAACAATGTTGCAAAGGTAATCTCCGCTCCCCCAAGCCAGCCCCATGATCCAACAGACCCCCAACAACCCAATCCAGACCTGCTCTCTGTTATATGTAGGAATTGTATATTCTTGAATCCCCCCACCCTTCTTTTTATTTGTATTTTCTGAATTTATACTCCAACACTTGAGGTTGGACATTCGGCAAATCTCTTACTTTGCCCCTAGCCCGTGTCAGCATAGGTTCCCTGTCACTATCAAAGTTTAATACACCCAAAGGAGTTTCAATGGCAGTAAAACTACCCTGTTTATCTACTCTCACCCTTGAATTGCTATCCATTAAGTCTATGCCATATAATTGGCGTAACCATTCTGTATTACCCAGTTTTAAGGAACTGGTTGCATTTAAATTAGATTTAGCTATATGTTTCACCGTTTCCAACCTTTTCCTTATACTCAGGTTCACCGGTACAGTATTACTTTCGTTAGAATGGGAACTATTTTTCACATTGGACAATTTCTCTGAAGAAAGCTCTGATAAAACTTCATCAAGCGTAGATTCTGTATATGTCCAAGCATTCTCCATCCTTGTCATAAATTCTATTTCTTTCATGAGTTTGTCAATACTAGTGTCTCTCTGCTTTGGTTCATTGAAGTCTTCAAGAGTTTCTTTATTAATATTACAATTGAGAACGCCAAGGGAACTTCCCATATCTGAGTTTTCATCATATACTATTGAGCCATAATTGAGTAAACGTTCTTGAGATTTTTTTATGCTGGATACATCTGGCAGTTCCACTCTGACATTTTCAATAACACTTCTGATGGGTGTTGAACTATATGCATCTACTTTTACATGCCCCAAAGAGCGTAGATCTGAAGAAGTTTGCAAACACTCCAGTGGGACTGAATAAGTTCCTTTATTCGGTGGTATTCTACTTTGGGGTGTTGAACTCGCGCACTGATTACCAATAGGATCCTCTTGACTCTTATTCAGCGCTACATCACGACAGGCTAAACTCTTCATTTCTACCAGTGGTATCCACTTTTGTGTTTTATGCTTTGGAAGATGAAACTCACGTGCAGTTAAAAATCCTTCAAAACTACACCCTGCTGGCGGTGAAGAGTTCTCAGGACTATATCTTTCCGGAGTTGCAAAGCCCTCAAAATCATTACCACTAGATTTGTCAATTTCGTCAAATTCTTTGTGCTTCATAGCCAAGCCTAATCTTTTCACAGTTGTTTCAGCTCCCAGTGATAATTTTTTCCAAGATTTATGTCTCAAACCCTGGACGCCATCATGTTTTTCACAAACTATCTTTGAGCTTGAGTCCGATACTTCTAATAACCTGTCTATTCTCTGTCGTAAATCCAGATCCGAACTCTCAGAAAATAAGCTATCGGTTGAAGAGTTTAAATCAGTCGTACTGATTGCAGACAATTTTGAATGTAATAATCGTCCTCCATCATTACTATCTATACCACTCTCTTGTACTGTATTTGGCCTTGCTATAAATTTTGCAAGATATTGTGGTAACTCGTTGTATTTTTTTATCTGTTTATAGTGCACTTTAATATTATTCCCCTCGCCGGACATATCTGAGAGAACATAAGTTAACTCATTGGATTGAACTTCTATGATCCTGTAAGGCCCACTATACCTGGGTTTCAATTTTTCAGATAGCCTATGACCATCCCTACGCGCTTTTTTTAGTACCATCTGGTCCTTTTTGAAGGGTGTAAACTTTGGGTGACCAGGTTTCCAGAATGACTCTACTTCTCCCGTAATAGGTATACACTGTTCAAAGTCATATCCCTCTCTCAATATTTTGTCTGATGGTGACTTTCCGTGCTGAGAATGTTGCGTAGAGTTATATACAATTATCATTCTACCTAATGCAACATCCCACTCCCTATCCTCATCTACTAATCCTTTCAATAATTGGATCACCGTTCTATTTGACCTTTCAACACATCCATTTGATGCCGGCGTATAGGGAGTCGAATAAATATGATTTATATTATATTGTTTGAGAACATTATTAAACTGCTCTGATCGGAACTCTGGTCCATTATCTGAAAGCAGTTTATCAGGGATCCTAGGCAGTGTTGGGAGCAATTTTCCTTCAAACAAGGATGCTATAGTTTCTGCCTTTTTATTTTTAATTGGGACTATGTTAATCCACTTTGAAAAGTGGTCAATAGCAACTAGTACACCCACATGTCCTGTCTTTGTTCTTGGTAGCTGCATTATGTCTACTGAAATGAGCTCAAATGGGAACTTAGTCACTATTTTCTTTATAGGTGGATATACAGTTTGCTTATCCACCTTATATATCTGGCAATGATCACAACACCTAGTTATATCTTTAACTATTTTCTCTAGAGCTGGGTGCCAAAATTGCTTTAGAATCACATCCAGCAATTTCATAGCTCCTATATGAGCTAACTGCCTATGGGTTTGAGAGACTATCTCTACCATCAGTCTAAAAGGTAACACAATGGAAGTGTACCTATTACCTTGCCTAAACAATACGCCACCCTTCAGCATAAACTGCTCTGAATATCGCCTGTACTGCTTTAGTGAACGGTTATTCCAAAGTTTCGTCTTGACCCTTTTCCGTATCTTAGTCTTTAAACTACGAATGGCATGATCTTTGTCCTGAACACTTTTAAAGTCATTATTTCCAACTTCAAATTCTATTTCGCTCACTACCTCTTCTTCACAACTTTCATTCATAATTATTTCTTCGTCAGACTCCTCATGACTACTGTTACATGGTGATGAACTCGATTCAACATTACCATAGTACAGTTCTCCTCCCTGAACTTTTAGGGGACAATATACCTGTTCCTCTATCATCCCTTCAGAGTAGAAGCCTTTATTTCGAAAATCGATAGTCAAACGATTTGCTGCCAAAAAGTTAAGACCAACTATGGCACAGAATGGCATGCACTTGTTCGGAACCACTGCAAAAGGAACCTGACAACAAGGTATTCCCATCATGTTTAACTCCAGAAAAACTATGCCTATTACTTCTGTTTTATCACCACCAATACCTTCCAAATATTCTCCTTCACATGGCAAAATTTCTATCTCAGTGTTCTCCTCCTTAATCTTTGCCCACAAATCTTCAGTAACGAGACTGATCTCAGCACCAGTGTCCAAAAGAGCGCAAAATTTCAAACCCTTATATCCATAAATATATACAGCTTCATTTTTAATATCATGACCACAATGGCAATCAATTTCATTCTGATTTAATCGAATATTCAACATGTCTTCATCTTGACTTTGATTTCCATAAATTTCCTTTGCTTCGTTACTAGTAGAATTGCTATATTTATTTTCAAAAGTATCCTTAAAATTTCGGGCACAACTCAAAGGATTGAAATGTATCCCTGACAGGCACTGGAGATACACAGACTTTACACTACCATTGGCGTTCGTAGATTGGTATACTATCGGCATGGTCATCCCGTGATATACTACCAACCTAATCTCGAAAACCTCACACGCAGCCAAAAAAATCTCTTCACGAGGTAACACTCCATCATGTTTAATTGTTTTGAACAACTTCTTGGAATACCTATCAAATTTCATCCTAAATTTATCTGGATTTTCCAAGACTTTATCTACAAGCAACCCTCTTAATTCTGTTACATCATTTGGTATGCTACAGTTGAGATCTTCTTCTATCTCATTGAGACCAATTAGCAGAGCTTGGAAGAAAGAGTTTCCTCCACCCTTCATCTCCTCTCTTACGAACAGACCTTTGGGTAAATATGCTGGATTCAACTCTTCTTTAGAACTAGCTCTGTCTATAATGCGACTCATAGAGTCAGCTGCTTGATTAGCCTTCCCTGGTTTGTACCTGATCTCAAAGTCATAATCCTGTAATTCCGTTATAGTTTGCATTAATCTTGCATTCGTTCGATGCATATTATGTAGGTAAGTCAAGGGCCTTTGGTCCGTGTAAATGACGAAATGTGCTCCAAATAGGAACGATCTGAATGCCTTCACACCAAACCTTATCGCCAATAGTTCCCTCTCGATTGTTGGATAATTTTGTTCTGTTTGTGTAAATGCCACTGACGAGTATGCTATCGGTTTATGTTCTCCATTTTGCTTTTGTATGAGGCAAGCTCCTGCTCCAACTCCTGAGGCATCCGTATAAAGCTCAAGAGGTTCAGCATCAGGACCATAATTTGGAAAGGACAGCTTAAGTTCCTTTGCTAATTCAACTTTTAAGGTGTTGAAGGCTCTCTCCATATCCTCAGTCCATTCCAGCTTCTTCTGCTTGGCTCCTCCTGTAAGCATAGAGAGAGGCCGTGCTATGGTCGAAAAATTATCAATGAATTTTCTTTGAAAATTTGCACAACCTAAAAATTGCCTTAACTCAGTGACAGTTTTTGGCTGGGGATAATTTTCTATCTTTTTTATAAATTCAGGAGACTTTTCTATACCTTCCCTACTAATGATATGCCCTAAGTACGAGACTTGAGCCTTGAAGAATTCGCACTTGGAAATTTGGATCTTCAATCCATGGTTCATCAATGTATTTAACACCCTCTGAACCAATTCCAAGTGTTCGTCAAACTCCTCAGACATAATTAGAATGTCGTCTTGATAAATAATGACCTTCTTTGTTTTGAATTCATTTAAAATTTCCTGCATACTTCTCTGAAATTGTATTCCTGAATTTTTTAAACCAAATGGTAGTCTCTTGAACTGATACTGATTATTTAACGTACTGAATGCTGTATACTTCCTACTATTATAATGAATTGGGAGCTGATAGTACCCCTTTACAAGATCAATTTTCGTAAAATATTTTATCATATATGCTGTGTATACGGAATCAGTGAGGTTAGGTATAGGAAAATTTATAGGTTTAGTTACCTTATTTAATCTCCGATAATCAATACATAATCTAAGCGAGCCGTCCGCCTTTCGCACGGGAACAACTGGGGATGACCACTTAGAATTGCATTTTTCAATTATATCCTGCATCTCTAATTGAGAGCATTGCCTTTCTATCTCTGAATTTACTGGTTCAGAGAACCTTCTGGGCTTCTGCCATATGGGAGAGTAATTATTGAGCTCAATTTCATGAGGGGCTATATCAGCCTTGCCAATATCAAATTCTCCATCGCAAATGACTTCCCTAGCCTTTTGCAACACCTCATAAACTCTCTTCTCTTGATCCTCTGTTAATTCTCCTAACTGAATCTTATCTTTGACATCTGAGAACTCACCCACACTGTCCTCAGTCTCCTGAAATTCAAACTCTACCATGGAACACACAGATCCTAGTAAATCTCCTTTTCTCACTCTCAGTTTATCATTATTACTAGTAGGTTCCCTTTTCATCAATATTTTTCCTGTAGGTCCACTACCAACTATGCCATCCAACGCCACAAAATTTTTACTATTCTTCATTTTTCCACTAAAATAAAGGTTAGTATCTCCATGTATAAATGCCTTTGGAAGCTCGAGGTCATAAGGAATTTCTTCCATTTCTTCAGTTAGTTCACATCCTTCTGAAGCGTAAACTTTTACATTCTGTACGTTCAGACTCTTTACTTCCTGCTTTTTTCCTAGAATGACCTCCAACACTGACCCATCATCTCTCGGTAATGTTATGCTACGCTTATCTGCATCTATAACCAGTTTCTTACTGTGACAGAATTTCCTTCCCATTATTATTGGATATCTAGCCACATTATCTGGAACAACTTGAAAATCTAATTGCTCAGTCAGAACTCCATATATATTGATGTGTGCCACTGTACTGCCAAGAGTCTTCATAGCGTCACTCCCCAAACCTCTTATCTTCGTATTTCCTTGCGAATCCAATTCCAAGTTTGCACGCTGCACTAGTGATTGCTGAATAATATTGTTTGCAGCCCCAGTGTCAAGGAGTGCCTTACTCTCTATATCCCTTAATGTTACATCCATAACCATTAACTCAGCAGGCTGCAATTTAGAAAAATTTATACTATGAGCCGTGCCTGAGTTATTTTGATTGCCCACTTCTAATTCCACTTCATTCTCTTCCTCAGTAGCAGACCCTAGTTCTGACAGCTCTTCCTCATGTATTTTAGAATCTACTAGAAGCTCTGTTTCCATGGGCACAGTTTCATAACCCCCGGTCTCCACGGTAATTATCTCATCGAAGTCCGCCTGTGAGTTAACCACATTTGGAACTCCTAAATGTGTACAACTATGCTGCCTAATTGCTCCATTGTTAGTATTACAAGTCTTAACTGGTATTTCGTTAACATTAATATCCTTTGATGCTACATTACTATTTTTTCGCAATTCACACCTCTCAAATAAATGGGTATTATTATCGCAAACCCCAGGCATTCCCCCACGAAGTCCAGGGTCTATCAGTTTAAAGGCCTCTGGCCCTTTTTGTTATTCTCCACCTGAGAAGCTAGCTGGTTCAGGGCTGGGTTTTGGGGTGCTCTATCATACCCCTGTGATTGTTGTTGCTTTAAATTGTGCCAATGGAATTTACATTTCTCAGTTGAATGATTCTGTTTTCCACAAATCAAACATAGCCCTAGCCTTCTTCTACACACCTCGACTGTGTGATTAACTTTTCCGCAAAATCCACATATTATTATTGGAGGGCTACTATGTTTCTCATCCCTCTCCTTGTAAGACTTATTATTTTGATGGTAATACCTATCCTTCCTATTTGAGCCTCCGAAATCTTCTCTCTTACCTTGCCATTCTCCCCTGTCACTGTTAGTCTTATTTGAATTAGAATATGCATTCCTGTAGTCATTCCTTTGTTGCTCCTGAATATTAACTATTACTCTATGTTTGTTCATATCCTCTTCCTCGAACTTCTCCTTGATATTTCCCATGTCCATATATCTGGCATATTTCTGAACAGTTTTCCATTCCAATTTCTTACCCTTCACTTTTCTTGAAATAGATTTTTCATTTATCATTTTGGATAAATTTTTAGGTGCATACTCTAAGAATTTTGACTGAAGAGTTGCACTCGTCTGCACTTTAGATTCTGTAAGTTTTGGATACGCAATCTTAAACTGAGCTTCCAAACGGTTACTAAAAATGTATAAATCCTCACCCCCTCTTGGTTTCATCTTCTGAAACCTCTCTTTTGCCTTTTTTCTACGGTAATCCTTCATGTCGTCGTTCCACTGCACAAATTTCTTCTTTAATGATTGGTAAGAGTCATTTTTCTCTTTCAGTGAAGAGTATGCACTCAAAACATCTCCCGATAATAATTTCTCTAACTCTCGTATCCAAAACTGATCACTACCCTTCAAATTATCCCTGCAGTATTCCTCAAATCCTTTCAAATAACGCTTAAGGTCATCTCGATCCGGATCATACTTGTCTAATTGAGGTATTCTCCTATTATCCAACTTCTCACACATCATTCGCATTAAGCGAAGATTCTTATCCCTCTTACTCTTAGACTCTTTTATCCTATGTTTTTGAAATCCCGATTTACTTGAATATTTTAAGGCCTCATCACTACTGCTATCTGATTCCGATTTACTTTCGCTTGAAGAATCATTGCTATCACTCAAATCATAGCACGAGGTAGATGAAGAACTGCTTGATTCTATATTATTATTGTTTGGTTTAATTTTACTTTTAAGTAATGGTGATTCATCTTTTTCAAGTAACGGTGTTTTATTTGATGAAGATGAGTATTTCTTCTTCCTTGATTTTTGAAGATCATCTTCAACCTTTTTCTTAGTAGTAATTGAAGTGTCAAGTTTCTTAACATTTCCTTTAGAGTCGCATATGAAGTTTAGGCGCCGCATCCTCTCTTGCAGATCTATTAACTCACATCTAGTGTTCGTACTAATTTCACTAAGATCAATCTGCTCTACGGCACCCAGGAACTTGTTGAAATGTTTACAGCTTTCTTGAACCTCACTATCAATCTGACTATTAAATAAACTACTCCCATCGGGAGTGGTTTTCTGAACTTGTGTCTTAACCTCACCCCCATCGATCCCAGAGAAACCCCCCATGGCTTGCATAAAGGTATCCATAATTTTACAATAGCATACAAGTAATCACAGTATACTAAAAGAACAAAAAAAAATATATTTATATACACCAGTCTCAAAGACTTTATTAATACACACAAAAAATTTAAACTAATACACCTCAAATTGCCATAAACGATAAGCAATCTGAAGTTACATAAATTCAACTATTCACAACAATGATTATGGATGACTTAAATGTTAGGATAATGAAAAGAATGCAAATGGATGACAATTTAATGATAAACAAAATACTGAATATTTATGCCAATGATTGAATTATTATACTACTGAATGAATGAAACCATTTATGATAAACAAAGTTGAATGATACACTGTGGATGATCAAGCGACAATCTAAATAGATGAAAAGCAACTAGATTAATCCCGGTCAAGCCCCCATAAATCATGTAGTGGTAGCCCTGCGGACTTCTACTTAATAGAATCCCCTGTCAGAGACATCCAAAACACAGTTACTTTTGAATTGACTATAAATTAAATTTCCAACCCAAACTTAGTTACTATTGCCTGAAGGGTAATCGACGTCAATAGATTGAAGAAAAATTACAAGGAAACAGACCTTTTAAACAAAGCTTGATGGGCCTAAATATCCAAATCAGATCCAGTGACTATGGTTCAATTTGCTCTAATCAAAGGAAGTTCGGTACTGTATGCATAGAGCACTGACTTCAATCACAATATATCTGCCGTTTGATTGTGAAGCAGTGATAGGCTGACTTTGAAGCAGTTTTCTTGGGTTGTCCTATAAGTCGATGCTACCTAGACACTCAAGTATATAAAGCAGGGGTACTAAGCCGTTCTGTCGAAGGATGATGGATACTCTCTGTTTCTTCCTAGATTTCTTGATATTCACATCAATTGACACAAATGAAAATAGGGGGGCTTCCTGAAACAATAATGAAGCCCTATTAAGCAACTTATAAATATTAACATACTTACATCAATATATTGCTACTACTCTCATATAAACAGTTATATACATTGGCTATTACCTTATAATAATTATATGTACATATCTTATGTATACAACATAAAAGGGCCACTCAATATACCCTAACTTGAATTAAACTTCTGGATGGCACGCATGACATAACTTATAAACATCAAAGAGAAAAGGAATAAACTGTACTCACTCTAGGTTGGGCGAGCTGGAGCAAATCACTTATTGTCAAATGTTATGTATTTTGATCCTTGTTTGTTATTTAATTTATTCCACAGCTCCTCTCATTCAACTTCGCTCAATAAATCCACCCTTTCTTATGTGCTGTA
>JBAGKJ012414177.1:0-12807 GCA_037179465.1 Phronima sedentaria | reverse complement strand
TGTATGACTTTGTATGACCACTTTAGCTGAAATGTATGACTTTTTTTGTTTCAATTCAGAGGTAGCAAATTCAAAAATTTAAATATTTTTATGTACAAACAATTAAAAAATTATAAATAAACATAAGAATCATTTGTGTGTTGAAACCTAGAATAAGCTTTGAATAATGCATATATCTCACCAATATTTTTTTGTTTGTCCATTTTCTGGGCCACCTGTTCAAACAACAATTTAGGCTTGGCTTAAACAACATTATTTGATATAGCTAGTGGACATTTGTTTCGGTACCCGATCAAAATAAAAAATTAACAGAGCGCATCTGTCACCAATACAAAGCTCACAAAATTTCATGAAATTCTATGTGCCAGTTATAGAGACAAGAAGGGGGAGGGAGGTGCGGCTTCGCCGCCCCTAAGGGCGCTCTTCGCCCGCCCTATGGTGAGGAGCTTCGCCACTCTCCTATGGGGTCCCTTCGCCGCCCGCAGAAGTGGGGCGGCAGAGCCGCCCCTATTGAGAATTTCAGAAATCTGACTTCAAATTCGGTTTTAGGAAGCCAAAAGACATTAGTGTACCAAATTACATAGAAATCTGATGAGTTTTCAAAAAAATCCCCAAATATATATACTTTGGTGCATTATATATAGTATGATATTGAGGCATGTGTTGGGGGCAGAGAGACGAGATGGACCTACAGAAAAATAACACTGTAGCATAATACACTCCACTTATTTATCTTGATCGCCCCAACATATATCTACACCAAAAGAATCGAGATAATTAAATTCGTCCCAATACCATTAATTTTACTATTGTCAGTATTAAAATAATCCAAACTAATTTTTTCACCCATCCTTAGCTTTTATTTGTTAAACTGTAAAAGGTGTGTTCTTTCCATTTTAGAAGTAGTACAACTGTATCAAATTTCATCAGTAAAATAAATAAATAGACACTTATTTTAATTCCAGTGAATCTCATTTTAGAACCCCAAAGCATTTTATACAGTATATATCTAGTTTATCAATCTTTTATATTTTTAAAATTTAAACTGTACTTTATTGAAAAATTAAGTAATGCATAATATTATTGTGGCACAACACATATACTATCTGTCACACTAATTTTAACAGACTATATTAATGACAATGTATTTTGCAATATACGGGAAAGTTAACACATGAATAATTTTATCGGCAAAACTTAGAAATATATCTATACTGAGAGTATGTGTAAAACCATTGCAAGAACAATTATATAAGTACATAAATTGTAAATATATTTTAAGTTTTTGTGTAGCCACAGGTAATGTATACATAGTGTGGATAAAGAAGGCAGTAACGAAGATTTTGGTAATTATTCTTTTTGTCTCAATGCGCAAAGAGCGCATTTTTTTTAATTAAAAGAATCAATTCCGGTAATAATTTCATTATGGGTAAAGAGAAAATATGAAATTTCCTTTCGCCTTGTTTAAATAAAAGCAAGAACAGTACAGACCAGAACTTCAGCGTATTGCCAAATACGAATGTCATCAGTGAGGAGTTAGCTACCATGAAGGTTATGTTATACACCCCATTTCGCAAATTGCTTTTAGTAGCAAGATGCCTCAAAATGTTATTGGAGAATCTTGCGGAGAAAATAAAGGCAAATATTCATATCACCTCGAATTTGAATGGCAGATATGCAAGAAATATTGTTCTAAAATTCTGGATACAAAGAAAATAGTAAACCATTTTCTAAATAATTCAATGCATGATTACTTATTCCACATGGTTTAGGCTTCTTTTGGGCGAAAGATCACAAGAATTTATATCTAGGTCACCAGTTTTCATATGTATGACTTTTTGGATTTATCACCAGAAAAGTATGACTTTTGTATGTCTTTTGTATGACCTATTGAAAAGTATGACTTTGTATGACTGTATGACCTGTTAGGAACCCTGACTACGCTGGTAGGTGCATATGTCAGGTGAGTACATGGATGCGCCTCGATTGCTTCGTAAACTCGGTTCTGAATTACTGGATTAATCATCGTTTCAAGAACTATGATGGTGGGTGTATATATCAGCCGAGTAAAAAAATATATTTATATAAAAATCTGAAAATATACTAAAAAAATCAGAAAAAAAATGTTCCCAAAGTTTCAGCGAGCTAACATAAGAACTTTGGCAGTTATAGGGTTTTGCAATTTTACTGAGGAATATTTAACAGCGAATAACTCGAATATTAATGTACGTATCGAGCCGCACTCGCAAAAATTAAAATCTAGGAGTTTTGCACACTTTTCTTTGGGGGAGGGGGCGGTTGGAGCATTCCAATTGCAGTGTCTAAAAAATGCCGCCGTGGTATTGCCGACTTTTCTTGCAAAGGCCTTGTCAAGTATTAGGTAAAGGCTCTGTCCTAAACGACAAAAATGGACCCCCCTCCCCCCTAAAAAAATGTATTGTGTGAATAATTTTTTTCAGTTACTACTTTTTGTAAAGCCATGTAACTTCACCATAATTTTTGTTTATGTTTTTGCAATTTTTGGTTCCTCTTTCAAAGTTTGCAAAAATAAATTGAACTTAGAAAACATTTCGATTTTTTGTCCCATTTATAACTTCAATTTTCAAGCTAAGTACTCATCTGAGCTGGTAAATAATTCAAATTCTGGTAGTTTTTTTACTCTATAACGTGCAATTGTCAGTTAGTTTCCGAGATAATTGCAGCTAAAGATGCCAATATTTTCAATTTACCCACCGATATAGATCCTTAGCAGAGGTAAGAGGTTGCACTTATTTAATCGTCCTGAGTTGTCTGAGCGTTCGAGACACCCCATGCACTCACTAGACATATGCACCCACCGCTATAGTTCCTGAGCATAGATTGCACTGATTTAATTGTTCAGCATTGTCTGAGCGCGCGAGACCCCCCTTTTACTCATCGGTCATATGCACCCACCGCCATAGTTCCTGATCATAGGTTGTACTTATTTAATCGTTCAGAGTGGTCTGAGCGCGTGCAGCGTGCGAAACACACCATGCACTTACCGGTTGATTGCATATAACTGGCGGGTTTATATGCACCCATAAAAAAACTGGCAACTTCGACTGCAATTATTTCGAAAACTGAAGCAGATCTCGAGAGACCGACAATTGCACGTTGTAGAGCGGGAAAACGCATTAAAAAAATTCTAAATCAATTTCTTGGGTCTATTCTACTTGGACAAATCGGAACCCATCCCCACCCAAAAAAATGTTGAAAGCTCCTGACGCCTTTAATATAGATTTTGGGGCTCTTGAGATTTTTTTTCTTATAGTATTTTTTCACGCGCTTTCCAATGGTGATATTAGTTTTTTGTCTGTCCAGTGTCCACTAGTTAACTAATAGGGGGTGGGGTATAAGTACGTTATAAAAAAACTACACATATAAAATCTTACAGATTGAAATATACATCAATATTATTTTGCTAAAAAATATAACTCCCACTGGAAATAGCCATGTGCAAATTACCGTACTGTTTTTAAGATTACCAATAAAATTTGTCACCAAAATAAAAATTAACAAGCAGAAAACAACAAAATTTAAGAAAATACAAAATTGCATTAATTTTTTTTCCTATAAGCGAAATAACACTCACATAGAAAAGTATGAAATAGAAATTGATGATATATATATTTTTCTTTAAAAGTATATTAAAACAAATAAAAAAAAACACACACAATTTAAAAGTCAGCAATATAAAATTTATTCTGAATATTTAATCTGAAAATTTAATTGAATATTTGAACAATTAGCAACTTGAAAAATATTGGTTTTATTATTTGTTATATATTCCACTTAGCTAAAAGTATTTTGGTTTGCAATGTATTTTGTTTAAATTTATGTAAAGTCATAATTATTTGGTAGAAATATCCATTAGAACAAATTGAGTATGTTGTAAAGTTCTTAGGTTCTCCTCACCGACCCAAATTTTTTGTATATGTGTGTATATATATATATCGGATGGAATTTATTCTGTTACAATCTATATAGGAGGTAGGGGTCCCGTACGTGACTTTCTGCGTCGAGCCCGGGACCTCTATAATGCGCCATTGGTATGAGGTACAGCTTGGTCATCGGTCCACAGTCATGTGACCGCTGGGTATATCTGCGAATTAGGTAACGGTGCATTATATATAGTATGATACAGCGGATAGTTATAGCAGGTGTACTAATAGTATCACCACGTAAGGGTGGGGCGAAACCTGGTTACTACAGTCTAGCAGTAGTAGCCCTAATGTATTGTATCCTTGTTTTTACTTTAAAGTCTTACAAAGCAAAAGGCTCAGTCCATAGCGTCCTTTACTCAGGCCTCTCAGTACAATATTAGCTCGAAGATGTGGGGGCCACTTTTCGTATTTTATAATGGTATTACTAACAAATTGGTGGTTCATTTTCACATATTGATGTAAACTGTATATCATTCATATTTGGTACAAAGTATTCTCATGTTCATCTTAGGAACGTATTTCTTCAGTTTTAATTTTTTTTTTCAAAAAGGAGCCCCATTTAATGGAAATCCATAAGAAAATAATGCCCATTTTCTTATGGATTACAATTATTTTTTGAAATGTGAAAACGGGGTCACTTTTTGAAAAAAAAAATTAAAACTGAAAAATGATGTTACTAGGATGAACCTGAGAATCCTTTGTACCAAATATGAATGGTATCCAGTGTACCTAAATATGTGAAAATTGACGACCAATTTGTTACTAATACCATTAGAAAATAAGAAAAGTGGCCCCCACATTTTCGAGCTAATGTTGGACTGAGAGAAGGACGCCATGGCTCAGTCCCAATTGAGGAATATGGACCCCCCCCCCCCTCACTCAAAAGTGTGCAAAACCCCCGACGCCTTTAATATTGATCGAAGAGCTCTGAAAATTGGTCCCCTCTGGATTTCTTTCGAAGAGCTTTCCGATGTTGCCCATGGTTTTTCGATCAAACCACGTGTTAAGAGGGGGCGCCTACCCAAAGTCCAAAATTGTGAAAATAGATTTTCTCAAAAACTATTTGTCACAGCGTGATGAGACGAGCACCATAATTTTTGTTGATTTTTAGGCTACTCTTTAAAAAAAAAGTTGTCATTTTTTTCTCTTCAAAATAGTCTAAAATCACTCCAGAACCTCCAAAACATCGATAAAAATGGTTTTAGACCTCAACTGGGGAGTTGTCAGTCACATGCACCGTGTAATAATGACAAACCTGTACCACACACTGTGCATGGGCACACATGCACAAACCTATATAGTTACTGTGCATAGGCTCGGAGGATTTAATCCTTCAGAACCAGAGCGAGCTAGGGCACATACCATGCACTCACCAGTCACATGCATCAAACTATATAGTTACTGTGCATAGGCTCTGAGGATTTAATCCTTCAGAACCCGAGCGAGCGAGGTCGCATACCACGCACTCACCAATCATATTTGTAGGTTCTGGAGTCATTTTAGATAATTTTGAAAAAAAATATATTTTTGACCCAAAAAAAATGTAAGTAATTTTATTCGTTTTTTTTTTTAATTGTAACCAAAAAATCGCAAAACAAAAATTATGGTGAAATTGGCACCGCGCTACAACAAATAGCTTTTGAGATAATAGATTTTCAAATTTCTCAATTTTGGACTTTGGGGCGGCGCCAAGTTGTAATAATTTATCCTACCTATAAAATTTATAATTACAAATGTTAGCAGAATTTTAATCAAAAATCTAAATAAACTGGGAGTGAAAAAGTAAAGGAAGTTTTGATATAAAAGTTAAAGATTTCAGCAAAAATTTAAACTAAACTTTAAATTGATTGATAATGGGCACAGAATTTTAAAACTATATGTAGAAATTTATGCTACTTGCTAGGCAGCTACTCGTTACCACTGTACCAGTATCGAACTTTTAACCATCTTTCAGTAACACATAAAATGAGAAAGTTTAAAGTGCAACGAAATTAAACAGATTAATTTCTTATATCATAAGAGCAACACTTAATAGGTATAAACACCTCCTTTGAACAATCTACACGAGGTAAATACCTCCAGAATTCAATACACAAACTAAGGGAAATTAAAGTTTAAAATGAATAGTTTACTAAAACCCCAGGTCTGATTGCTTCTTCTTCTTAGTTACCCAATTTAATGTTAATTGCTGGTCAAAAAAGTATGGTTCGTAGTCACGCGCTTGATTCTTGACAGAGCGCAGAACACTTCCTCCCGCACCAGCTGAATATCAGTTTGATTTGTAAAGGAGCTTCTTTGTCAGCTTATCCCAGGAGTCTAGGAGGTTTAATCATCTGACTTCATTCAATAATCAAGCTTGACCTGGCAAAGTAAAATAGGCTATAACTGGCTGTTTGGCAATTTGGCTGTTTATTACAAGACATATACGATTTAAAGAATAATTTTAATAGTAATTGGCTATACACTTATCAAAAAAACACTAACACATTTCTAAACAGTAGAGTACTGGGTCACTTCAGTTACGACAAACTACTACGCCGCCACTATGGTATTTACTATGCACGCCACGTGTTTTGAACCTCTGTATTCTGACGAATAAAGAAATTGTTTAAAAACCTATAATTAGCTGGCTTAGCAAGGTTTGTTAAAGATAAATATACACCACCCACCTTGAAAATTAGTCCCACTTATAGGTAGATGAACTTTCAAGAGGGAAAACCCGCGTAGGAACAATGAAGGTTGATAGGTTAAAGTCACAATTTATATATTTTTAAGGGAAAGGGAAGTCGCATGCAAGGTTAATAGTCAAAGAATAAAGTCAATTTGCGGCTTCTCAATCTTCACTCATTTAGTTGAAATTTTTCTTCCACAGGAGAAACAGATTCATCAGATTGCCGTAGGCTTTAATTATATGGCAGAATTCACTTCAATTTAACTGGACCCCCAGCTAACAATTTGCAGTATTTAAAAAAGGTAGACCTTTACGTGGCGCGCTCACATCAAAACAACAATCAGCCCCATCAAAAACCCGGTTACGTGCATGACACGTAATTTATATTTACACCACTCATATTATTATGACTAAAATACACTTTTTAGTAGCAAAATAAAACTCACAGAGTTTAACGACAATATTGATTTAAACACATTTTAAATAAATTATATACAATTGTACAATTTTCACAGCTTCCCGACAACAGAAATGCAAGTTTACTTGCATTCCTTCATCCACTCAGCACAGCGGATGGCAGCAGCTCTTTTTGGGCGAGAGGGAAGGTCATTTTCCCCCTCTGGGCTAACCTTAGGCAGGTCACCCTTCACAGGTGTCACAGATAATTCTAGTGGATATAAGAGATTTATCGGGTATACCGCCTCAGTACGATCCCCTCTAATTACCCTAACCATTCGGACCTTACCATCCGAACCAGGTAGCAGCTCACTTACCCTACCCATGCTCCAAAGAGCTCTCAACTTGTTTGGACTGGTTACCAACACTACATCCCCCACTTTAATTATATTGGACCAGTCTTTCTGGTACAAGTCCCTGGCAGAATCTCTAAGCGATGTTAAATACCTCTCGTACCAAACTTCGCGAAACTGCTCTAACAGTTCCTGTCGCTTGACAAACCCTGCAACAAGCTGCTGCTGGCCTAGCTGTTGGAACTTACCATCAGTAGTATCTTGAAGCATAATACTCCTACCAGAGTCACATTTCAAAAAAGAATTAGGGGTTAACACGTTAAATTCCGGATCATCATTATCAAAATAGCATAAGGGGCGTGAATTTATTGAATTTTGAATTTCGGAAATTAAAGTCAAAAGTGAGAAATATTCTAAATGTTTTCTTCCAACAGCTTTGTACAGCGCTTGTTTGATTACTTTTATCATTCTCTCCCAAGCCCCTCCCTGCCATGCGGAATACACTGGTATAGTTACATGCCTAATTTCATTTTTTACCAAAAAATCTGAAAATTCGTTGTCAACACTAGAATCAGCAATTATTTTCATGGATTGCAAAAACGTACTTGCATTGTCAGTATATACACATTCGGGTTTAGAATAAATGTTAGAAAATCTAATGAAAGACTGTAGAAATTCATTTGAGCTCATACTAGGCAACAGATCTAAGTGCACCGCCCTGGTGTTAAGGCATGTATACACTAATAAATACATCTTGGTAGTTTCATTATTAAACTTAACAAAAATATGACTAGTGTAGTCAATACCTGTATGCAAGTACGGTCTTACAAACTTAACTCTTTCAATAGGGTAATCACTTGTTTTTGGGTACCTGAAAGCATGGGCATTTAATTTTTTACAGGTTATGCACCTATGGATCACAGACTTAACACAAGATCTTCCTTTTGGAATCCACAAGCCAGCATTCCTAATAGCAGTCATGGTAGTATCCGCACCTAGGTGTTTGCATTCATAATGAAAATGCCAAATGATAAGCACAGTTAAATGACTTTCTTTAGGTAAAAGTATAGGATCCTTTACATCATCTTCTATAGCAAGACACTTTCCCAGTCTCCCCTGCGATCTAAGCAACCCTCTATCATCGATAAATAAATTTAAATTTTTAACTCTTATTGGAATACAGCCAGTAGAAGCACCTCTCAAATACTCCATATCACATGAAAAATATTTTTCTTGTTCAATTTTGAAAAGAATTTGCTTAGCATCAATTGTAAAATTTTGATTAGAAAAATTTTTCCTCAATTTAGAAATAAATTTTAAGCACAAAACACAAACTCTTAATAATTTAAGAAAATTAGAAAACCGTTCAATATTAATGAAATTACTTTGAGGAAATACAGTTACGTTACAAGTTAAGGCTCTACTGCTCTCTGAGAGGCACTTCATTTCGGCTACAGGCCACACTACCACAGGTTCAGACAAAAATTTTGGGCCGTGTGACCAAACTTTAAATTTCTTTTGAAAAGTCTTAAAAGAAATACCCTTAGTCACCAAGTCGGCAACATTAAGCTCAGTCGGAATATACTTAAAATGACATTCCAATCCATGACTATTTTTAAGATTTTCGCGTAAGGAACTTACGTCCTTTACTCTGTTGCGGGCAAAGATATTCTTTGCCCTAACATTACCAGTAAGAATCCACGATAAAACAATTTGTGCGTCAATTCCTATATATATAGATTCTACATTACCTGCAAAGCAATTTACAATAGTAGGTATACATTTCATTGCCAAAAATACAGCCAACAACTCTAATGTTGGCACAGATTTTCTTTTGGCAGGTGCATTTCTACATTTTGAAAATAATAAGTTAACACTTACAGACTCCCCTTGCACACTAATACAATAGCAAGAAAATCCATAAATATTAGTCGAGGCATCAGTGAATATAAAAAGATCAACCTTTCCTGTGGATGCCATACGAGGAAAGTTAATTTTGCAAAGCATATTCAAATCTCTTATTAGAAGTAAATACTCCGCCATTAAGTCCGCCCCCAGCGGTTCATCCCAATCTACATTTTTTGCCCAAATTTCCTGTAATAAAATCTTACCTCTGACAGTCACAGGATTGTACAAGCCCAATGGGTCAAATGGTCTGGCAGTAGCGGATAACACAATTCGTTTAGTTAAAACATTAGTACACTCTATCTCACTTTCAGCCAAATTTAACTGGTCGCTCCCTGGACAAAACTCATATCCTAAAAGTTTCTCTTTATTGCCACTGGCAGACAAAATATTTTCAGCGGAAAACTTTTCCGTGAGCACTTCAGAATTAGACACCCAGGAGCGTAGTTCAAAGCCTCCTTGAGCTAACCGGTCCCTGGCTTGGTCACAAAGTTCAGACAAATGTCTATGATCATTACCGGTAGCGAACACGTTATCAACATATTTATTGTCAGACAGTATATGGAAAACAGCATCTTTCTCATACTTACGCAAATGATGGTCCATTACATGATTTAAAATAAATGGGCTACTTACGTGGCCAAATACAATAGTTTTGTACCTGTAGCAAACTAACTCACCACTAGGAGCAACCCACAAAACTCTAAACCTGTTCATGTCACACTCCTCTTTAAGTCTTATCATTAAAAAAGCCTGCTTCACGTCAGCTAACATAATAATTTTATTAAGCCTAATTTTGATCAATAGTGAAAATAAAAGGTTTAATAAATTGATACCGGGATAACAAGCTTCATTGAGAGATGGATTAGATTTAGTTTTGAGGGAACAATTTAAGACTATACGAGTTTTGGTAGTTACATTATCCTGATTTCTAAAAACTGGTCTATGAGGAATGTAAACATGGCCGGACATATCCGTATCAATGGGAACTTCCTCAATTATGTCATCCGCCAGTTGCTGGCGAAATACCCCATCATAGTTCTCGAAGCGACCATTTTTATTTAAATTTTCAATAACTCTAAACAAAACACTCTTACAAATATTAAAATTTGGTTTTAAATCAGAGACATTTTCGTTCCACGGCAATTTAACATGGTAATGGCCACCTTCAAAAGTTATAGACTCATCAAATTCACTCACCTTCACGTCATCATACTCACAAGACTCCTCTTTAATTCCTAAAGCATCAACGCTAAATAGTCTGTCAAGTTTACTCTCGACACAAGAATCTGGTAATACCTCACCAATAGGGTCAAAATTAGTCCTGGTAGGGTCAAGCACAAAATTAGTTATGGAATCAACAGTTTCGCAGTTAGTTACAGCAACAGACTCACCATGCTTGTATTTTTCAGACAGTTGCTTATAGGACAAAAAATTGTCTACGTTTCCAAAAGGTGAACATGAGCCATCACTAAATTGGAAGGCTGAGCCACTCAAGCACGTAATTACCTTAAAGTCTGTAAATAACTGCAATACATCCACTCCTAATAAGCCTTCTAATAAAACTTCGTTACTATTACAATTATCAGCCAATTTATATTTTTTAGATATATTCTCGCGTGCACTTACCAAACCGTCAATAGATACTCCTAAGTTGAAACCATGATCTACAAAAAATGGTAATGAAGAGCTTACTCCACAAGTTTGAAATGACAGGCTAAGTTCAGATAAGTTTTTATAAGCTTTTTCAATGAAAGTAGAAATCAGGCAATTAGAAGGCTCCACCTCAATATCCAGGTTTAGTCGGTCAAGTGCTGAACCCGCAACGTAACTACGCTGCGAGCCAGTGTCTAGCAATGCGGTCAACGTAGTGGAACTTTTGCCACGAGCAATCGTAACTGCCACAGTAGGGAGAACAAAAGTCCGCCCACCACTACTAGAAGCATTTATGCACCAGTTCGCCAATATTGGCGAAAACTTTGGGCACAGTGCAGAAATGTGGTTTTTGCTTTTGCATACATTACACTCAAAATCTAATGGTTTAGTACACTCACCGTGCTTCAAACTAGAACAACTCTGACACAGTTTTAATGTTTTACACCTAGCTAATCGAGACTCGTATGAAGGGTAACGATTACATTTGAACATAGTATGTCCTGTACTAGAACAAAATTTGAAAAGTTTTTTTTATAGTCGGTAACACTTTTATTGGTAGTGGCAAACTGTTTCAAACTAGCCTGCGGCTTAGTTGCCACTGGCTTCAAAGTTTCAGTCTTAGATAAATTAGAGAAATTTTCAGTTTTAGGTTTACAGCCGGAATAATTGCTTTGCTTGATCATTAAAGTTTTTATAACATCCACGTAATTTTCAAAAATGTCTGTTAAAGAGGGATAATTATTGTTTAATTTTCTAACCAATTCTTGTCTAAAGGAAAATGGAAGTTTTGCAAAAATTATGTGGCTAATAAAAAGTACAGAAGAAGGATCTTTCAGCAAATCACAACTATAATTACAAAGATCATTTAGCACACATCTCACTTCACTAATAAATAATTTAGTCCCTAAAAATTGGGTATCAAATTTTGGTTTTAAATCTAAAAGTTTTTTAAATAAATCGTCGATCAAGGCTTCCTTATTTAAAAATTCACATTCCAGTAATTTTAAAGCTTCATCGTAATTAGCATCTGTAACAGACAGGTGCTGTACCAACTTAAGAGCATAGCCCTTCAAGTAGGTACGTAAATACGTAAATTTGGTTGCTTTGGAAATATTAGAACGCAGACCAATTACGTTATCAAATTTGGAAATAAAGTCAAAATATTCTAAATTACTAGATCCCTCGCCTGTGAATTGTTCACATTTGAGCTCCGGTAACTTTAGAATACAGCTATCCCTATCATCTGGATTACTCTGTGGTTTAACATTTAAATCCTTTTCCATATCTAACAAGAAAGTATTAATATCGAAATGAAAAGTACTTTGCTCATCCAGCTCCTTGTCAAGCAAGGAGTCACAATTTTGGTCACTAGAAACAGAATAAGACTCTACAATCTGTTCGTCAAACTCTTGTATTTTTGTTAACTTTTCTTCCACAATACGCTTAAGAGCACCAGCGTTTATAACTTTGTCACCTGGGTTTAAATAACTTCTGCGTGCTTTAGTTATAAGAGTCTTATGCACAGCTCTCCTACGTATTAAATCACCGATATCCATTGTAATCAAGTAAAAAATAGTTAGCCAAGAAAATATCTAGTATAACTATAAAACACAATATTTATAAAGTATAATGTCCACCAACAGCCAGTTACTACCGCAATGCCAGGTCAGCCTCAGTTTGTCAAGATATCAAGCTCTAATTTTCAAGAATAATTTGTCCCACTTATAGGTAGATGAACTTTCAAGAGGGAAAACCCGCGTAGGAACAATGAAGGTTGATAGGTCAAAGTCACAATTTATATATTTTTAAGGGAAAGGGAAGTCGCATGCAAGGTTAATAGTCAAAGAATAAAGTCAATTTG
>JBAGKJ012403066.1:0-12839 GCA_037179465.1 Phronima sedentaria | reverse complement strand
TGAAGTCACAATCAACGATTTTTCATGATTTTTGAGAAAAAATTGTGAAAACAAAATATTGAATTGCGAGAAAACTATTACTCTAATCGACTCGTACTATACGCCAAATGAAAGACCGTGAAAAAATGGTCCTAGATAAGTATATTTAATTGCATGACGATAAGTATTATGGCCGATATTGCCAATTGAAAAAAACTTGTTTACCATGCCCTCACCAGATATATGTACCCACCGATAGAGTTCATGAACATAGGTGCCAAGATACAATAATTCAGAGTTGTTTGAGTTAGCCGCGCGCGGGACACTCTATACACGCGCCGGACATATGCACCCACCACCACCAAACTACAGCTGCCAAACCACCACCAGGCTATAGCTGTAGCTATAGCCCCAACTAAAAGAGCATGAAATACTGATCCTATGTACCAAATTTCATCGTCTTCCGATAATTACATTTTGATAAAATACACTTTTGTCTGAAAAAAAAAGTTATGTTTCATTTTTTTGGGGGCGGGTCTCCTTCCAGTATCTAGGAAAATGTCCTTAACCGAATGTTGCCAGGAATAAGCTAAATTGTAATTTGGTATCTCAGTTTTTATCATTGACTAAACTGTTCGATAACCAGACTTTTGATATTACTATGCGTTTATTTTTATTGACCGACACAAGTTTACCTATTTTAATAAAGGTTCCTTTTAAATCCCCACTCAATTTGTCAGAAGTATTTAGTGGCATATTTGCTTAGATTACCTAATTACATTGTTTAGTATATTTATATAGAATTAATCAAAACGTGTTATTAAAGTCATTTTGTGAAATTTAAAATATTTATATTTAGTTTTAACGTATTTAAAATTTGCAGGAGTAAACCAGGGCTTATGGATACACTTGATCTACATTGTTTTCTTAACAGTGGGAAATACTTCAAAATATTTATAAATTAAAAATCCTTTACAAAAATTTTTGTGAAACAATTCGTGTAAATTGCATCATGCATCCGGTCAAAGACTTCAAAAGAGCGTCTGTTTCCTCTTCAAAGGTACCCTACCGACGCCGCCTGGCGGGCCGCAACAAATTACTTTGCGGGCAGCGTGTTTGCGACCCCTGTGCTAAAGTATCTACGACAAATAAGCCCCATAAAATCAAAGCCAACCACAAAAGCCTCGACCACTGAAGAGGTGTGGAAGAAGCCCAAATTTCAAAAAATACGACTAAACCATCGTTTTCCCAAAAAGTTTGACAAAACCAATTAAATGCAAAATTGGGACAAAAATCCTATTTACACACAGGTACGACAAAAACCCGAAACACAAATTCTCAACAAAAGCTCCATTTTTGCAAAAGTATGACTAAAGCCCCAAAATTCAAATTTGCGTCAAAAACCCGTTCTCATACATCTACGACAAAAAACGGAAACAGTCAATGTGCGATAAAAGCGCTGAAACAGCAGCATATCTACCACAAAAGCTCTGCGATACAAGAATTTAATAACTTCCAAAATGTCATACATACGACAAAAGACCGATCGGGTAAATTACCTTTCAGTGTTGAAATTTTAAAGAGGATAAAAATACCATCACCGCAAACTTATTTTTAATCTTGAGCAAACAAAAACGTGCACTAATGCTTGTAATTTCGCCCTCATGTCGCTACCAAGACCGTGGTTCCTCTATTTTAGGTTATTCCTAAATTGAGACCACACCCACAAACTGAAACTGAATTGATTTTATTTTTGATGGGTGTAGTTCGCCCTACATCTGTAGTCTAGCTTGTTTTTATGGGTGTCTTTTGCCCTACACCTCAGTTTTATTGATTACATGTAATTTTCTTTCTCAACGAAAATTTGTGTTTTTTTTATGTATTTTTAATGAGTGTATTTTGCACTACACTTGGTTAATTAGATATTTTTCATTGAAATAAGCTATTTTTATGAGTGTATTTTGCACTACACTTGGAAGTGAAGTTTCTGCAAAAGTCAAACATATAGATCTAGGTAATGACTAGGAAAAACAAGAGAAAGAGAAGTACTCCTTCTTCCAACTCACCCAAAGACAGTAACCGAAAATTATTTAAAATGTCAGATCTATCAAAAGATACTATTGTCCAAAATCAAGACACACCAAAGAATGCTGGTTTGGAAAAGGGAGATGCAGCTAGAAAAATTGCTCTAGCAACTTTAGCGCAAGATGACAGACTAGAATTTAGCCAACCTAATGATGAAAACAAAGAATCTGTAGTAGAGGATAAGATGGAAGAACAGGTAAATGAAAAAGTAAAAGAGTCCCCTGTAAAAGAGAATAAACTAAAATTTGATTTTTCAGGAAAAACTAAAGATAAACCTATAGAAAAAGCGCCTAATAATACCTCAAAAAGTAGTGAAAGCATTGTTAAACAGAGATGCAAGGAAATAGACATAGGCAATGATGATGATATAAACAATAAAAATACTCCAAAATTTAGTTTCCCAGACAAACCAAAACATAAGAATATAGAAAACTTTACTACACCAGCAAACTATAATAAATTTACATTCTTAGAAAATATAGAAACTGAGATTAATGAAGAGGTGGTTTTAACAGACAAACAAAGTATAAATCAGGATGAAAATAACTGCAAAACTTGTGGAGAAACAGTAGAAGAGGAACATGAGGCAATAGAATGTGGTAACTGTAATATATGGTTTCATACTATATGTCAGGATATCACTAGAAAGGAATATAATATGATAAGGCAAATACAAGAAAAAATAACATGGTTCTGTAAAGATTGCCAAAAAATAAATATTAAAGTATTTAAAGAAAATCTAACTCTAAAGAAGAAGATAGACAAACTACAAAGACAAATCCAACAATTGCAAAGTGAAATTAAAAGTAATGAACTTAACAATCGAAAATATGAAGCACAAATCCAAGAACTAACCAAAAATAACAAAACACCTGAGAATAATATCACTAATGAATTGAAAAATGGAAATAGAGAAATAACCAATCCTAAACATATTGAAGATATGAGAAAATATGTGGCTGAAGCAATGCAAATGATGGCTCTTAAGATAGACGAAGATTTTGAAGAAATCAGAAACCAAAATAATCTCCTCAATGAAAAAATAGAAAATTTTATCAAAGGATCAGAAAATAAGAAAAATGAAGAAAATAGTCAGACCGACAGGACTAGCAGAAAACATGATAAAGTGCAAAAAGAAGAATTAGAGGAGCAAGAAGAAATATTAAGAAGAAAGAAAAATTTAATTATTTATAATATAGAGGAGTCAAGAGCTGAAGATATAGAAATAAGAATAAGAGAGGACACAATGAACTGCGAAGAAATTTTATATAATGGACTAGGTATGCAAAAAGTAAATATAGAAAAAGTAATAAGATTAGGAAAGTATAACGAAAACAGTCTAAGGCCTATACTACTGAGACTAAAGGATGAGCATCAAAAGTGGAATATATTAGGTAGAGCTAAGAACCTGAGGAATAAAGATGGTTTTGAAATGGTATATATCAGTAAAGATATGACCCTAAAAGAAAGACAACACGATAAGGCACTAAGAGATGAAATAAAAAAACGTAGATCAGAAGGGATAGGGTGTATGATAAAAAACGGGGAAATTATAAGGAAAAGAAAAGGAACAGATCAGGATTTACACTCAAGACAAAGTGCAATACAGTAGGAAAAGCAACATGTGCTTCAGAGAAAAATGTACTAACAGATACTAAGAGCACTGAGAGCTATGGTAAATATTATATTAAATATATCAATATTCAAGGACTTACAAATTGCAAAATGGTAGAATTGGAAAAGGTAATTGAAAATGATAAGGTATTATTAATATTAGTTGAAACACACTTAAAATATGACAATATTTTAAATGGGAAAGATATTAGAGCCCTACATAAAATGAGGAAGCATAATGAGAAAAAAGGTGGTGGTATAAGTGTATATTTTAAAAAAGAACATGTGTATCAAGTAAAAGAAGAGAATATTGCAAACAGCGATATTATGAAAATAATAATTGAAACAAGTAACATAAAGCTTCATGTGTTAGTAGTATATCTATCAGTGCAGAACAAGCCAGAGGATAAAATATTTAACATGAAACTGAAAAAGGAGCTGGAGACAGTTATAAGCGATATAGATAGCAAAGAAGCAATGATTATTATAGGGGACTTTAATGGCCATATAAATACCTTAGGATATCAGAAAGAGGATTATAATGGGAGAATGGTACTTGATCTAATAGGCAGATATAATTTAGTCATGTTAAATGAGCATGAAAGATGCAAGGGAGTGAAGACATGGGAAAGAAATGAACAATATAGTACTATAGACTATGTGCTAGTAAATGAAGAAGGACTGAAAATCTTCAATGAGATGAAGATAGATGAGGAGAGGGAGGAATTTGATCTGTCTGATCATAATTTAATAGAAACAGATTGGAAAGTTAAAGAAATCAAAGACAGATACAGAAAGCAATGTAAAATAAAGGAATATTTAAGTTATAGGAGTGAAAACTTAGCTAAGTTTATACAGGAAACAGAGACAGAGCTTAAAAAGGAGAGTGTTAATGATATGCAGAGTTTTAACAATTTAGTAGGGGTAATTGCAAATAAAACACTCAAGAAAACCTACAAAAGGAATATTAGCTATAATAAAAATATTGAAAAACCATGGTTTACAGAAAATATTAGGAAAAAGATAAAGAAGAGACAGGTATATAATAGGAAAGCTAGAAACGCTAAGAATGAAATGGAGAGAAAACTTTTTAAGGATTTGTACTTAAAGTACAAGAGAGAGGCTCAAAATGAAATAAAAACAGAGATAACTAAATTTGAAAAGAAAATGGTATACAAAATTAAATCTAATAAAGACGGGAAAAATTACCAATGGAAATACATAAATATGCTACGAGGCAAAGACATTAAAAACAAAGAAATAAAATTGTATAATGACAATGGGGAGATTTTAAGTAAAGAAGAAGAATACAAGGTAGTTGAGCAAGAATGGTCTAAGATTTATAATAAAGAAGAAAACAAAATTAATAATAGCTGGAATAAGGAAGAGGAGTTGAAATATAAGAAACGAGAATTCAATAAATTACATTTACACAAATATGAACCACTTAAAGTAGAAAATGATGGAAGGATAACAACAAAAAAACATTCAGTGACGATAGACAATAATCTAGCTGAACATTACGACATGGTCTACAAAATAGATAGGCAGCCAGTAAATAAAATGCAAAATATCAAGATCAATAGAAAAGATATTGAAAAACAAATAAGTAAAACCAAAAATAATAAAGCACCCGGACCTGACAATATTAAAAACGAGCTGTATAAAGCTATGAAAGAAAGCGATTTATGTCTGAAAAACTTAGAAAAATGTTTGAATAATGAACTAGAGAAGAGAGAAACACCAAAAAGCTGGAAACTATCCAATACAATTGTCATACCCAAAAAGGTTAAACCTACTGCCACACAGTTAAGACCAATTGCACTTATTGATAATAGTTATAAGATATTTACTGGAATTCTAAGAGAAAAAATAGAAGAACATTTATTTAATAATGGACTGGCTAATGAAGCACAAGCTGGCTTTACAACAAACAGAAGACTAGAAGACAATATAATGATATTAAATGAATGTAAAGAGGAGGCATACAGAAAGAAGAAACAACTATTCCTCATATCAATTGATTATAGCAAGGCTTATGATTCCATTAAACGCGAACAAATAATTGAAACAATGAAATACTATAAGATAGACGAAAAAATTATAAATTTTGTTGCTGATATATATAGCAATGATACGACTTGTCTAAAATTAAGACAAGACTTCAGCATAAATTTCGAAGTATCCATAGGTATTAGGCAAGGGTGTAACATGTCTGCCACACTATTTAAATTAATATCTTTTAGAATAATTGAGAAAATACAAGAAAAATGTAAAGGTTTTCTATTAGGCAATTTAAAGATAAATTCACTTTTTTACGCTGATGATGGTATTGTTTTAGCTGAAGACCTTTTATCTTTGAAGAAAGCAATACAAGTAATTAAAGAGGAAAGCAGGGTATATGGACTAGAAATTAATAAAGAAAAAAGTAAAGTATTGGTATTTAATAGCAAAGAAAAATTTACTTATATAGAAGGCATAGAGGTAAAAGAGGAAATAAAATATTTAGGAATTACTCTACAGAGCAAAAGGAACATGTTTGAGAAACATATTAATGAAATACTAATTAAAGCAAAGAAAATGGAAAACCTAACCCTTACAATGATTGAAAAAAGTTGCAATAGATTAATTATTGGAAAAACCTATTGGAAATGCATAGCACTACCATGTTTGCTTCATGCGATCAGTACAGTAAATATAAGACAGAATGTTATTGACAGATTACAAATAATAGAAAATAATGTATTCAGGAAAATTCTCAAAGCAGCGCCCTACACACCAATTGGCACTTTGAGAGGGGAAGTTGGTAGCTCGACCATGAAAGAACGGATCTGGAGAGCAAAAATTCTATACTGGAAAGGTTTATATGAGGGAAGGAACTGTCTGTTAAAAGACATAATAGATAGACCTACATGCCTAATTAATAAAGAAATAAATAATATATTGAGAGTAACAAATATGAAAAAGGAAAATATAGTAACAAATAATAAAGAATGGGTAAAGAAAGAAATGAAAATATGGGATGAGAATAACTGGAGAAACGAAAACCTTAGAAAGACCAGTTTAACTTTGTATAACAAGTTTAAACTTAGGATAGAAGAGGTCTGTTACTTCAACTCACCGGAATCCTTATTCATGTTCAGAATAAGGTCAAATACAGTCCTATTGAATGATAGAAAGAGGCATACAAATGAAGATACCTCATGTACTCTATGCCTCTTTCATTATGAAGACTTGGAGCACTTCATATTTGACTGCGAAAAGCTAGAGCAAGTAAGAAATAAAATATTGAAATTGCAGAGACCCAGGGAAAGATGTAGAATGGAAATTCTAGGACATATAACATTTGAGGAAACTGCATTATATGAAGGGCAAATTTATGAATTATGGAAATTAAGAATAAAACTAATTAAAGAAAGTAATGAACTCAACAGAGAATAGATGGAAGTTGAAATTAGGGAGGGCTGATAGTAAAGCGCTATACTCCAAAACTTGGAGCTTACTCCAAGTCATTACATTACAACATCCCAGCTGGCAGAATGTGTGCGCTGATGGTGTAAGGTTATGTGTGTCCATTTTCTTGCATTGTTGGTACTTGAGGTCGTAATAATATCCCATTCCTTTTTTTTAGTGCTGGTATTTTCTTTACTAGTTATTTCATACATTAATTAGGTAACTATAGTTTCTAGAATCCTATAAATTTCCCCCCTTGTCTCACTTACCTAACTCTGCCATCTCATGGCTGAGGGGGGTGATGAGAATGAAAATTTTGATGGATTCTTATCAGATGACATGATTATTTCGCAAAATAATAATATATTGAATAGGAGAATGTCTCAAAATGAGTCCTCTTCTAATAAGAAGAAAACTGTTATTTTAATAAAGCCAGAGTCAGATGCTTTAATTTCAAATCCTATAAAGTTAGCTAAAGCAATTAAGGAGAGTGAATTTGATAAGCACAAAATAAAAGATGTAAAAACTAATAAAAAGAAAGGCTTGATTACAATTGAATATGATGAGTTAAATGACATTATTGTTACTAAGCTCATGAAAATTAATAAAATTGGCGAATGGGCTGTAAAGTGTTCTGAGCCTAGCAAAAGAGAAGGAGTATCAGGTGTGATATATCCAGTAAGTACAGATGTAGACATTGATGACTTAAAGGGCCTTATAGAGATTAAAGGAAGGGTAAACATTTCTAACCAAAATTCAGCTGAGATTTTGCAAATCTCTAGATTGAATAAAAAAGTAGGTTCAAGATGGTTAGAATCTGAGTCCCTAAAAATAAGATTCACTGGTGACATACGTCTTCCTGAGGCTGTGGCTATTTGCCATAGTTATTACAAAGTAAGACCTTACATTGGAAAACCCCTCCAATGTTATAATTGTCAGCGCATGGGTCATGTTGCCCAAAACTGTAAAGCGATGACAAGGTGTATGTTATGTGGTGGAGAGCATAACATGAAAGAATGCACCAAAACAGAAGAAAACTTCAAGTGCGTAAATTGCTCAAAACAGCACAAAGCAAATTCGCCACAGTGCGATGTATATAAAAAAGCAAAGAATATTGAAGAAATAAGAGCTAAACAAAATAAAACTTATCTAGAAGCCAAAGATATAGTTTATAGTGAATTCCAATCATTGTCTAAGAATGTAACTAATCGAAACCTTTCATCTGTTAATAAATCATACAGCAGTGTTGTTTTAAACAGAGAAAGCAATCATATTAATATAAATAAGGTTGCATTTGACCCCAACGCTCAATCTGCTCCTATCTATAATAAAGAAGATTTTACTAATAATTTAAAAGAATGCCTTGTAGATATCCTTAAAAGTCTTAATATTACTAAAAACTTAAATCAAATAAATAACATTGTTGATAAGTCTGTGAAGAAACAGCTACAATATAACAAAAGACTATTATCTCCTTCAGGATCTGATATTGAAGAAAATGTAAAAAAAATGGCTGTACCTTCTTGTAGTAAACAAGTAGAAAATGATACTGAAGAAAATGGAAAAAGTTTGCCTATCCCTGTTTCTATCCAGGAAACAAAAGAAAGGTAAAAACTTCTCTTTTAAGAAACTCTGACAGTTTCAAATGAGGAACTGATTTAATGAAAGGGATTCAATTGAACTGCCGTAGTTTAAATAGTAATCTAGTAGAAATTAAAGTATTGATTTATTCAGAAAAGCCACACTTTGTGACTCTTTGCGAAACATGGTTAAAAAAATATACCTAATCTTGTAAATTATAAATCATTGTGGAAGAATAGAGCTTGTGGAGGAGGAGGAGGAGGTATAGGTCTGTGTATTCGTAGTGATATACAATATAGTGAAATAAAGTTAAACAGTTTTAGTAATGGTTTTTTAGAAGTACAAGCGATAAACATTTATGAAAATAACAATAACTCCTTAAGTATTCTCAATATATATAATCCCAATCAGAACATTTCCATAGCAGAGTTAGAGCACTATATCCAGCAGTTAGGTAGAAGTTACATTATATTAGGGGACTTCAATGCTCATACACGTCTTCTGGATGATACTACTCAGATATCAAACGGAACTGGTAAATCATTGGAGCATCTTATTCTTAATAATACAATATGTTTAATAAACCCTAGAAATTTTTACACCTATATGAATAGTGCAAACTTTACCCAATCTTGTTTGGACCTCTGCCTTTGTTCCAGTAATTTAGCTCACAAAATTTCCCTTAGAAAGCTAGAAGAAGTTGGCAGTGACCATTTGCCAATAGAAGTTAATATTAAAATAAAACCTTGCAAACAATCTCTAGTAACTAGAAAAAAATGGAAAATTAATCCGAGTAACTTACAAAAATTTAAAGAAAACATTGAAACCAGTAAGCTATTGAAACCGGCTCCACTAGATGACTTAGTGAGAGACCTTACAAACAGAATTTATAACTCTGCACTGCTAAATATTGGTCTTTCATCAGGACAAATAAAACAAAAGAAAATAAATACCTGGTGGGATAGTGAATGTGAGGAATATCTTAAGCAAAAAAGAGATGCCAAAAAAGTTTTAAACAGAACCCCTCTCATACAAAATGTCAATGTTTATACAGAAAAATGTAAAATATTTAAGGAAATTTGTAATAAAAAGAGAAATGCTTCTTTTCAGAGATATATATCTACAATTAATCATCAAGTACCTATTGGTAAAATCTGGAAGAAGATTAGATCACTCAAAGGATTCAAGCCACCTGAATTTCCTCCAATTTTGCATGATGATCAAATAATTACAGATGACAAAGCTAAAGCACAATTATTTGCTGAGTATTATTGTAATACTAGCTCTAACTTACCTTTAAACAATAATATAAATCATTCATTAAATCAAGCATTTTCGGATCAGAATATAATATAGATATTCAAATGCATGAATTAATTGAAGCCTTAAAACAAGTGAAAGATACTGCACCAGGTAAGGATAACATAAGCTATAAGCTAATAAGAGAACTAAAAAATAATAATAAGGAAGAATTATTAGATCTTATTAATCAAGCTTTTAGGATGGGTCAGTTTCCAAGTGAGTGGAAACAAGGTATTGTTCTACCAATATATAAACCAGAAAAACCCCCTAATGTTACTTCTTCCTATAGACCAATAACCTTGCTGCCCTGCTTAGGTAAATTATTTGAAAGGATCTTAAAAAGACGATTAGAGTATATTGTTGAAACTAATAATATGCTAGATGATTCGCAATCCGGATTTAGGAGAGGAAGAAGCACTATTGATGTTCTACTTAAGGTCAATGAAGATATAAGAAATAGCTTACAGAGCAATGGAATCACAGTGGTTATATACCTAGATCTAAAATCAGCTTTTGATACTATAAATGGAGAGGTTCTTATAGAGAAATTGCTTAATCAAGGTTTAAAGGGTTCAATGATTAAAATACTACATAATTTTTTTGTAAACCGGTACAATTGTGTGAAATATAATGGAGAATGCTCTTCATATTATCATCTGGCTTCCGGCACTCCGCAAGGATCAGTGCTTTCACCATTACTTTTTAATCTGGTAATGCGTGATATACCTAAAGAGCAAGACATAAATATATACAGCTATGCAGATGATGTAACATTAACATGTAAAGGTAGTGATATTTCTCTAATAAAAAGAAAACTTCAAAAATATATTAGAACTTTTGCACATTGGGCAAGGTCATGCGGTTTAATAATAAATCAAGAAAAATGCATAATTCAGCACTATACAAAAAGAAAAAAAATTGATTTCCCTATAATTAGACTAAATAATACCATTATAAGATACAAAAAATCACATAAATTACTAGGTATGGTTATGGATTCCCCAAAGCTTCTATGGACTGAGCATATAAAGGAGCTTATAGCTGACTGCCATAGAAGGCTAGATCTCCTTAAAAATATTTCATCATCGGTTTGGGGTTCTTCCTTCAAAGTTTTACGAAATTTTTATATAGCTTATATTCGCTCAAAAATGGATTATGGGAGTATAGTTTATGAGAAGAATCTATCAAAAACAAATCTAGATAAACTAGAAAGAATTCAGAATAGTGCTTTGAGATTAGTTATGGGTGCTAGAAAAACTACCCCAGTTATCTCTATGCAGGTAGAATGTAATATTCCTCCAATTAAATTACATAGAGGGTATCTTACTGCTAAAAACTTTATAAAGATGATGTTTAAACCAAAAAATAATAATATTTCAACATACCTAAAGTTGGAAAAAGCTTATGTAGACCCATTTTCTTCGGATTCTTATGCTCATAAATCGAAATATTGGCTTCAAGTTTTAAATATGCCTAGAATCAGAAAAAATGAGATAAATTTGATACCTCCAATAGGTCCTTGGATCAACATTAATAAGAATATCAAGATTACCCTTGATCCTGAATGTGACAATATTCATAAATTCAAGAGCTATTGTTTTGAAAACTTTCCCAATTATAAGGCAATTTATACAGATGGATCTAAAATTAATGAACCAAATTCTACAGTTGGAGCAGCTTTATATATTCCTGCCAGTTCAACTGTCCTGTGCTGGAAACTTAGAAGTGATCATTCAGTTATTGGTGCTGAATTATATGCCATAAATGAAGCTTTGAAAAAAGTTAGCACCATAACATATGGTAAGAGCATTATCTTTACAGATTCAAGGTCTGCCCTACAATTAGTAGGGCAAGATGTTCCTCTCTCTTATAGGAAAATAGCTCATGAGATTAAAGATAGACTTTACAGACTAAATAAACATAAAGAGGTGTACCTGCATTGGGTAAGGGGCCATGCAGGTATAACAGGTAATGAAATAGCAGACATGGCTGCCAATAAAGCTCATGAAAATAACAGGACAGAAATATTCCCACTTGATGAATCTGAATACCTATCAATATTAAAGGCCAACTTCATAAAGTATTGGTTAGATTATTGGAATATGACCAGTGATTTAAGTAATAAAGGTAAATTTCTCAGAATTATTAGAGAAAATAAGATTGAAAGAAACCAATGTATTTTTGAATCCCTTGACAGAAGAGAACAGGTTCTCATCCACAGGATGAGGACTGGTCATGCTGGAGTACGGGCATATCTTCACAGATTTAGAATTGTAGAAAATCCTTATTGTAATAATGCAGAGTGTGATGGACATGATATATTAGATAGCCTCGAGCACTATCTATTTCAATGCCCTTCATATAACCTGCAAAGAGAATCCTTAAAGGCTAAATTACGTCAGGTTGGTATTAGTTCTTTAAATTTAATAGATATTTTGTTGGGTTCAAATAAGCCGAATAATACTCAAGTTTCAAAGTCATTAATTGAATATGTACGAGCAACTGGCAAGATTAATGTGCTTTAATTCTGATGCTGATCTTAAAAAAAAAAAATAATAATTATGACCATATAAAATAAATAATGACCATTCAATATTATAAAGACTATACAAATATATTATAACCATATAAAAATATGACCGAAAATGAACCTTTAACCTATCTAAATTTATTAAATATCTCTATTTGTATTAAAAAATAATAATTTCTCATATAATGTAGCATTCCCCAGTAGAGGCACAACTGGTTAAAAAATGTCCCCAGTGATGGTGAGGACTGGCTAAAAAACCTCCCCAGTAAGGAAAAACTGGTTAAAAAACCCCAGT